>UXSR01005752.1:188-13967 GCA_900604375.1 Mesocestoides corti
AAACAGGCCAAGACGGGTAGAAATTACGAGGACTGAACAGGTAATTTCATGTTTCAGCCAAATTGCCTAGTTTTGCGATGCACTACTAATGTGGGTGTTGGCCGAATAAATAAAGCGGGTAGTGGGTGGGGGAGGAAATTGAACAAGGCTTTGGAACAGACGGTACAGTTTCCAAACTGGGGCAGTAGTGGCATAGGATGCGGCATCAGTCAAAAAAAGTAACGCTGAACGTATTTTACATTTTTACTCATTAATTTCTTTAAAAATGTTTGAAAATTTAGGTGTATGCAATTGTTATAGTTAAGTTGACTTAATTTGATCGCATTATTGTCAATGAAGAATTGCATGAGTTTTAGTAATGTGTTACATTTGAAAGGTAATATTTTGCTTAATCATAATGGACATTAAATTGAATTTAGTGCCAACGATATATATCAAAGCACATAATTTAAGTGTGTTTAAGAAACAATAAGAATGAGAAAATGGAGTTGTTACCAAATAATGACTTTTCATGATTGAGTATGTCATAACATGTTATTGAACGGAATGTAAAAGATATACGCAATTTTTTCGTAAAAAGAACAGTAAAATGTAGGACTTAACGAAACGATATTGATCTCACCTACAGAAATGAGGGCATGTTAATGCGCTAACTGCTCACGTTCTTGGTTATTCATTTGGACTCACTATCCCAAAAGCTATTGCAGCAAGAAATCTGCTTTGATAACGTGTACATGACCCAATGACTAATGCGTCACATCGCTTGAACATACAAATAGCAGGTAATGTACCGGTTTTTGTAATTGTAACTCACCAACAAGTTTACTCCTCTGATACTCTACATCGTGTAAAATGGGCTTGAGCGTGCATGTAATTGTAGCAAACCAGATCAGTATGTGTTGCAGAAATATTTTGCTTGATTGGAAATGCAATAAATCGTTAACTCTGCTACCTTAAGTAGGGAAATCTGAGCTTTTAAATCATCCACAAAATGCTTCAGAAGTAGTTACAGTGATGATATTTTCAGACGAAACGTTGATTGGTAATGTGGGTACAGTGATGCAGCGTTGGTTGTCAGCGCCTCGTGTGATGTTGGAAGGTCCTACTTCCAGACTGTGGGCAACAAAAACACGCCGTGAAACATCACAATCACTCGGTCCACCGACGTATCGCTTTCTGATTCGGCAAACTGTACTCATTCGAATTGCGTGCGGATTACATAGAACTGATGCCATTTCGCAATGCTTTACCTTCATGTAATGCAAAAGATGGACGCGGATATTCAAGCAGTACGCATGTAGTCAGCTACAAATTCACAAATATCGAATGCTAAAAACGACGTTGCAGAATGCAGAGGGTTTATAGGATTGCCTAATGTGAGGTAATGATTGAACTTGTCATAATTCATTGCTACCATTGAAATAAGTATGGTATCATGATTTCTGGTCGGTCTAAATGCTCACCAGCATAGTAACAAGGTTAATGTGCACAAAACCCGATACATGATGTTCGCCGAAAAATTCGATCTCTGCTGATGATTGTACGTGTCAGAAAGGACATGACGTGGAACCGGATTTTGTCAAATTTAAACACACACCCAAGTGTAAGCGTCATTTTGTATTGTCACTATAATAAACGCGGACAGCCAATAATTCCCCATAGCTCGACTTATTGGGGCACTTGTTAAAATAAGTATCACAGTTCAAAACTTCTGAAAATCTTGTGACTCGTTCAAATTGCCTAATGTAATCGAGTTCAACTTGCTTAACTATCGTAAATTCGTTTTAAATGCAAATGTAATCACCTCAACTGATCGATCAAGAACCAGCAGCAAGGGAGTTCAGTAAGCATACGACAATTTGGGTGCACTACTAGAAGGCAATGTTTTCGATTTCGCCCAGGCATTTGAACGTATTCTAGTGGAAATAGTTTGTTAGTTATAAAAGCTCACAAAAGATACTGATATCTAGCAAAATGAGCAAAATATTGTTCCGTTAACCAATGCTCAAACGGAGAAGCAGGTTTCAGAACTCATTTCCGATTTGTGTGGGATGTCTACAGGCATGAAGATACGTAGGGCTCTCGGCTGTCAGTCTTACCTCAAAATAATTCGATTAAGCAAATGAGACAACGAGCTTAACCTGCTGGCAAGCAGGATCAACTTTGTTTTGTTCAATACGCTTTACTGCAGACAAATCCTTTAATAAACAACCCACTTATTGTGGCAAACCATTAATTATGCGCCTGATGCTGAATCTGAAAGCGCTAACTTAACAACAACATGAGACACGTAGAGAGACTTCATCATTGAACTGCAAAAAACGACATTTGATTTGATGTACAGGACTGACAAAATCAATTCCACATAAACATGGACAGGAATTACTACAGCTAAGGCAATTCATTTTCAAGCAACTTAAACATCTTGTGATTGGTTATGCATTTTGCTCGGCAATCCATTGTGCTGTGTTTTGCATTTCGAGTCTTACACAATGAAGATTAACTTTGTTTCGTACTGCTGCCATGTTACATGTGATGGTGTCTGGTCTAGACGTTGTGATCTTTTCTTGTCAATCGCTCTGATTTACTGCACGATTACACGGTAAGACATAAACGGTTCAATCTGCCTGACCACATAGGATGACGGACAAATGCCAGTTTCACTTTTTTTGCGAGTTAGATGCATGCTATATTCTACTATTTACAATCTGAGTAGCCATTATCCTCATTAAAATGGGAACGGTTTTCATTTTATACAACGGTTTGATATCTAGTTGTGGTTATGCGAGTCGACCATGGAGAAGCAACTTGTCCAAGGTTACTATGACGTGCATTGATTCAAGTAAAACCACTGCATGTTAGGGGAATGAATTGAGTTTGCCAAGTACATTATTTCGTGATTACGACTGATGAAATGTTACTGGAACTCTAGTTACACCTGTGAAATGCGGAAGTATTCGGAGATTCATGTGCTCACATGTGCACTCACACAAACGGTTCCATGTCAAATTGTAACAATTTTTGTGATTTGTGTGATTCGATGTCGTTCATCAAACGGAGAGATTATTCTGCTCAGAAACCAGACGTTAATAATAATAATAACAACGAGAAGTGGGACCGACTTCGCATGAATGAGGTGGTTTGGTTTTGTTGTGGGTCTCGGCGTGTGGTCTTGAACCACTCTTCGGCCATTGAGTAAACTCGGATGCGATTACGCTCCCCTGCTACCCACGATGAAGACGGCAATTGACCGATGAGAACATGGACACAGTCGCGTAATTCAAAGATCAAACAATCTGGTGTCGCTGTGTAGTGTGCGACTTTTTCACGTGTCTATTCATACCTCAGATGTGTGGGTAGTGGATGTGCTAATATTGGGACCTAGGTGTAGGAGTAATCCAGTATAAATGTTTGCGAGAACGAGGGGTAGTTGAAGATCTGGCGAAAATGAGGACTTACTGTCGGAGGCTGCAGTGATCAAATTAAGGAGTGTAAATCAACGCAATTCACAACAGATTCAATTTTTTTAACCAATCTTTTTTTAAATAGTACTATGCTTATACTGCTTATGCATCCTAGGCATAGAAAAGTTTCCTATACTTTCTAATATATCACTAAAAATGTGGCCTCAAATACATGTTTGCAAGTTTGGTGGATGTCAAAATATATCTAAATTTCCATGGTGTGTACAGGCATTTTAGCAAAGAACTTGAACTTAGGACACGTTGTGAATTGACATCAAAGTGACGCCTTGGTAATTTCTGCCTGCGGTTGTAAGATAAAGTTTTTTTTTGATTCGAGGACATTAAAATTCGAGTTATGTGGCATCTTCATGACGTCTATAACCGGTCTTTTTAATTTTTGATCTCAATGTATGTTTTAATTCTGTTTTCCTTTCACTGCTTAATAAACAGAAAGCCACATTTTGTGGAAATGGGTTGACACATGCGAAGACACAGGCATAAATTTACTGAGCGAATTCAGCATTTCTTTATTCAAGTACTTCTTAATTACAAACGATTAATTAAATTGCACTCTGAATTATGATCAACAGGGTCGATGCTTGGTAAAATTTTGTGCATCCATTTGCTTTTTCAGGAATTTGTACAGTGTAAGGGCGAATTGTTACTGCCTTCGCAAAACGATAAAAACTTAAACAACTTTCCTAACTTGCACAAAACTGCGTTGGCGTGTCAAGTATTGCCATGTCACCCGTCGTCTTAAAGCATTTAAGCCTGGGCATGTATAAATGCCGTCAAAAAACCCTGTGTTTATTTTCATTTGCTGCTTTAAAGTTGTGCTAGTTCAATGTACGTTCATAACCTCAGTTGTTAACTCGTGTGTACTGTGGAAATTATGCTATGCATCATTTGGCTACTGACAGTGTCGTAGTGCGTAATAGCCGGGGCTCCATCAGAGGAAGAACGCGACATGATCGTGGAGTGCCACACACAGCTACGTGAAATCGTTGAACCGACTGCCAACACCATGCAACTGATGCTTTACCGACAAATTAGTGATCAGACATCCATGGAATGGCGTTTGTGTACAACCATCAATGGCTGTTCATCTGTTTAAGTTTTCGCTATAATCCCTGTGATTAATGCCATACTTAAATTAGCAGAGAGAAACTTTGATGTTAACTTAAATCGAATTTTTTAAACATTAAATTCTTGCGCATTAACAACAACTAAATTATGATTCATTCAATGCACACAGTAGTAAAGTATTGTTGGTGAGGGGAATCGGATCAACACTTCTCACAACTACGACAAATCAGCCTGGTTTTAGCAGCGTGATAATTCTTTAGCTTAGAGCTACTCCTCTGAAATGGAAGGTCATGCCCAAGATCTACTCCACAGCCGTGATCCGGGGTTAATGCCATCAGATCCGAAATTCCAAAATATCGGATTTTCTATTTTAGTGTCGCAATTTAACGTTACACTCCAATACTCTGATTTATGCAAATTGTGAATGAATTCGTATAACTAAGTCGAAGGTGAATGTGATTTCATTTACAGGCAGGTTTGAGGTATCCAACTCTCAGCAAAATCAAAATTGCCATCTTCTTTTATTAAACGTGAGAGCATTGTGCTCTATTTATCCAGCAGTTAACTTCAAATACGCCTCATGATAATTTAAACTAGCAAATATTATTGTCAATGTGAAGAGGCTGTTTATGATCACGAAGCCCATAATTGACTGCACCTACATGACTACTTCACACCAGGTTGTGACCACAAGGGCACTTGTAGATTCTGATGACGTGCCGAAACAGGGTCTTTCCGGTAATGAAAATAGACAATTTAAACTCACTAAGTGCCATCGCATCCATTTTAAGAAAAAAACACGTTTTTTTGTAATTGCAGATGGCCTGGGCTGCATCGACAAAGGTTGGGTGCGAATAAGGGCTGTTTTAATTAAAATGTAACGTTCCGAAGCACAATCTTGCCGTAGTATGTGCCTACAACCTGAATGTGTAAATTTAAGTTTGTTAGGTGGTGTACAATTTACTCAAGATGAAAACATTGATTTTTTTAAATGAATTTGCGGCCTGATGTAAGGTCGCATGCGGCAATTGTGCTGATGGACATGCATGCTGGCGTAACCAGTGCTACAATACCTCCCTTCCAGTCCAACAAACAACCTCCATTTCTCCACCCACGCCTCACTCAACATTTTTCTAGTTGCACACATTCTCTGGCTCTCTTTCGCATAAACGTCTAACTTTGCACTATTCGCATGGGCTGACCAAAATTTTACCAGCGGTTAGTGTCCCAAGGATGAATTTGCAGTCAACCCTGCAGCCTTTCTTTGCACAATGCCATTAATACTTGGCTCGGTACACTTTCACTGTTCAAGTTGCGCTGCTTTAACTAAGCTGTATGATAATTCAAACTCTGTCTTCATTGCATCACCACAAACAAAGATTCAAAACAACACAGATTTTGAATCGAAACATATTTTTTTGTTAATCTGTTTCATATCAATGTCGTTTCCCTCTAATCTCGCAATTTTGTCGCTACTGTTTCAACAAGGCGTGGCCTAAGTCCTCAAATATTGAAACTGGTAGTCTGGAATTTGTAAACAATATAGAAAACCTGATTTTGACGATTTCGTGTCCAACGTTTAGATAATTTCTTGAATTTAAGTAAAATATCACTACTTTATTGGCTTACATATAAATGGTACATTAGAAAGTGAACACAACCTCATTGACGCAGGAACTTGCATAATATTGTCCCTCATATCTAAAAGCACTTCTCACGTTTATCTGAGTTGACACCATGTTTGTACTTTGTAATTACTGCACTGTGTACACTTGCGCTGTTCTTGTCGCACAAATTAAACAAAACGCATTAAGAAACTAGGTCTTCACATTATCACTGCAAACTCGAATTTTCAAACAAAACAGATTTGTTGTTAACCGAAACCATATGAATTGTTGATGCTACTTCCTTTGGTACAATTCATAGACCCTTGTTTAAGTTCGTTGCATGCGCAAATGGACATTTCCGATATGACTCGTCTCAAATCTGTGATAGCTTGCATGTTTGCAAATACATAGTCAGAGGCTACTAAGGGATGTCCACAAATCTCGTACAGAGTTTTAGCGCTTTAGATGATGACCACATTTATGAACCCACGTCAAATATAAAAATGTTTTTCAAAGGAAATGGGTATCGCTTAACGGAAGAAATACAACAATGGCCAATTAATTTGAGCCCCAGGGCCGCGTATGGCGAGACATTACAGTCCCATTGCTATCATCCGAAGCTTGTCGTGTTTGCACTAATAACATCCGTAGAGTTACAAAACAAATTGAGGGCAGCAAATGAATTTGCGCAAATCTGTCGAGCTATCTCGTTAGCTCTATCTCACACTGTTCATATTAAAAATGACAAAGTGGTTATTTGTTCGTAAGTCAGTTTTTCGACACACAGCCATCATCCCAGCGCCTAATTTGAGTAATTCCACTAAAATGAAATTACCGTCGAAACAGCAAGATTGAGGGTTCTGTTGTTAGTCTTCACGCGGACTGTATATCAGTGAAGAATGACAAGAACATTTGCTGGTGTTGACATAGACACAAAATGATGTAGTGCAAACAGGAGAGGAAACTAAGTCTGTGTATTTCCTGCTGTATTCGTTGTAACTGTTCAATGACTGTGCCCATAAAAGAGCCGATTTGTCAACTATTGACATATTGCAAGTTCCACCTTTCCTTGCCATAAACCTAGGAATGATGGAATCCATGTAACTATGTACAGTAGGCTTAGGGAACAGCATTATTGCTACCCTTATCTACACTTGGACGATGCAGATTCCACTCAGACTGAAATCACACAAATGCACCATTTATACACTTTTTGGCGAAACAATCAACAAGATAATAATGAATGCATTGTTGCAAAGTAAATATTTGCAATGCCAGGTTAAATGTGCTTATTTATATGCAATGCACAAGCGGCACTGCAAAACGTAGAATGTCCATGGGCAACAGTAGGGTGGACACTGAGGCTGTCCATGTGGCGTCAACACATTGGTGACGGTGCAGTTGCTGCCCTTTTAGTAGGTCCGTTCCTTTAGAACTCTTGATCTGAATACATGAACAGAAATGGTGTTGACAAGAATAACGCAATGTGCCGCAACGTTGTTGATTTGACTTACGATGGTTAGTAGAGGCACGCGAACTTGGTGTACTGCTTTGAAGGACCACTCGTTTTTGTGCATATATTTTTGGCGCACGCAAACTGATTGGTCGACGCCCAAACTCTCTATGACGCAGAAGACGCACAGATTGATAAATGTGGTATAAGTTTATTATCATTGGCATTTATACAGACCATAAATAAGTCAAGGATTGTTGGCATCAAATGTACACAAGTGGAATTCGTTAACCAATGACATTACAGTAGAACACTGTAGGCAAAATGATTTATATGGACTCAAAGATAAAGCTACCTCACTTGTTTTTACTCATAGCAGTTACCACTGCAGGTGTTTGTTTCACAGTCGTAGTCAATTTTGTCCACTTTGCAATCTTCGGCAGTAAATTGTGATTTGTCTGCCTCTGTGGATGATACAATGCAACTGACCTCTTCGTACAGTGGATTCATTTCAACGTTGTGAAATTTACCAGGCTAGCTGGCAAGAAAATCATCTGTTAGTTTTTCCATTTCGTGTGAATTGCTCTAAATAGGAAGAAACTGAGGCAGTAAAACAAAATTTGTGGCAACCCTTTAGAAAATAATTAATTTGTGTTTCTATGCCATTGACAAACAACACAGCTTATAAAACCACAATTAGATCAGTATAGAATGAGGCAATTGCTTTCTGCCACGTATCTACCCTTAACATCGAGCGCTGTAAAACACAAGTATTCGTATTGGAATTCTGCTATCAAGATTAAACACGACTTCGCCAAATCTACGCACGAACACACCACCAACTGCATGTTGCTTGCAGTTGGCTGAACTTCCTCACACAGCCTCGTGTGGCATTCCACGATTTGTTTGCGCCCTTCAACCAAAGGAACCTCTGCTACAATGAACTTAGTCAACGCCAGGACTGAAACGAGTCTTAGCATATTGTTCAACAATGCACAACACTAGACGATAATGTTGACAATGTTGCTACAAAATGCGGGACAATGACAAGACAAAATGTTAATGATAACTTATTGCAAATGAAGAAAGAGCTCTCTTATAAGTGGTTTCCTTATAAGTGGTTTTATAGGGGATGCAGCATGAGATCCTACCCTCTCGGTAATTAAAGCTCAGCCAATGCCAGGCAACCCTGAGATGATCTCGGTAACTTGTTGTTGTGGAGGTTGACGTGGAGCTGTTTGTGTGAGTGCAAATGTGAGCACACGATTTTGCGAATACTTCCTAATTACAATGTCATAACCAGAATTCTACTAACATGTCTTCAGTCCTAATCACCAAATGTGCATATTTAGCAAACTCAAATCATTAAACTTTTTTTGGGTTACTGACCAGGTGACCATATCTATATTCCAAACTTTCATATAAATGAAATTATGTTCCATTTATAATGAGTATAATGGCTACTCGGATTAAAAGTAGAAGAACAGTACACAAATACTCTCGTCACCACATTCATGTAACTCGCACAAGTGAAATGACACTGGCATTACTCTGTCATCCAATGTGGTCAGCCAGCTTGAATCATTTACCATTTGCCCTACAATCGAGCGGAATTCAAATCGATTTACAAGAAAACATCACTACGTCTAGAATACAGACACAATCACCCATGACAACGCATCAGCACGAAACGTATCTAAATCTTTATTGTGTAAGATTCCAACTGTAAAACACAGGACAATTGATTGCCTAATCACGGCTTGAAAAAATGAGTAGCATGGTTTCAAATGGACCTGTCTGTGGAAATAACAACGTATATTATGTTTTTTGGTAGGGTACATCCGGTGTCTCCTTTGTTAAATCGAATGAAATCGAGGTGAGATTTACAGCCGAGAGACGTACTTTTCTTCATGCTTGTGGATATCCCACACAAAAAGGACATGCGTAGTGTAACCTGCTACTTCTACTTTGCATTGGTTAACACATAAATGTTTTTGCTCATTCCGCTAGTCAGGATAAACCTCCTAGCACGTTAATGACCACAAACGCTTTCCATTAAATCATTCAAAAACATCACTTTCGAGTACTACGCCAAATTGCCGCATGCTTACAGAACCTCCTTGCTGCTACTTACTGACTGCTCAAATAAAGTGACCACAATAACAATTCAAGCAATTTTACGATAATTATACAAATTCAATTTGATTACGATTGGTAATTTGAAGGAGAACGATTTTTTAGAAGCTTAAAACAGTAACACTTATTTAGGCAAACGCCTCAAGTGGTCGAGCTGTGAGTAACGATTGGTTGTCGACGTTTATTATATCGACATCGCAAAATGATGCTTTTGCGTGTGTGGATTAGAAGTCGTGTGCTCAAATTTTGATAAGACGCCGTTCCACCTCATATCCTTTGTGATACGCCCAATCATGGACGCAATTCGTACTTTTCGGCGCGCATCATGCGCTTGGTTTCGCTTAAATTTCGTGCCTGCGAACCTTTTTAAGAACCTGATGAGTATTTAAGAGATGAGAAATCATAGTATTATGTTTCAATGCGAGGAACAATGAAATAGAACTTTTCGCCTGAATTTCGTCTACCACAATATTCCATATTTGAAATATTTTCATCCATCATGCAATCTTTTTTGTAAAGCACTTGACCATCCCTCTGTGTAGCCTTATCACAGCTCAGAGTTTGTGTTAAATTCACTTATGCTTGGTTTGACTTTCAATTCTATTTCAAATAAGATTCTAGCCTCCAAAACCACTGCTTTATTTCATGCAAAAATCCACAAAACCAGGTTTTTCACAATTCATTAAAATCTTCGCATGCTTTTGTCTTATCTGCACTGAATTTTGAGGGACTCAGGCCATTTGTCCCACCTTCAGCAGCACTTAAACAAAACGGAATATTATTTTTTTAATCGAGTTAATTCCTTTCAGTACATCCTCTGACAAGTCACTGTGTTCGGTCAACTACTGTTATGGCTGTAACCTGAGGCCTACTTTTAAACCAGACAAAGTAGCAGAAAAATCCAGTTCGTTTATTTTGAATGCTTGTTGCCGAAGCTTACATAATACAAGTTGAGTGAAATTGCAAATAGGCGGACGCCCTTCCTCCAATTTCCCGATTTCACGCAACAAAGCTCCCTAATGGTAATCACAGCAAGTCACATTTACCGCAAACGACCACCCTGTCGTTAAATAGTTAAAGGCAAATAGTCTTTGTCATGCGAACAATTGGTTGCATTTGCCTGATTGCTTCGACATTATGTGAGTTAATTTATTGAGCTGGAATGCGCTCGTGGATTTGTCGTGTGAGATGTTCCATTTTCCATGGAGTTTTTTTTTCATTTACGTGTTGTACGCTTTGTCTTCATATTGACTAGATGTGCAAATACATGCCTTTCATTTACTGAGCCTTGAACATAGCATCCTAATATAATTAAGGTATTTGTTATGATCAGTGCCTTCTGTTTAACAGTGTTGGATATTATTGTTTAATCACACATTTGGTCGTGTGCATCATGCCTCTTTAGTGAGGCTATCAGTCACTTTTCTACTCGAAGTAGTTTTCAAATGCAAGGAAATGCCGAATAGGATATAGGTAATCCATTTGACGTCCCGCAATTAAAGTGTGAACAACAAAGAAGAAGTTCCAACTCTTTGGGATTCTGATTTTTTAAAATAATACTGGGAAAACCTGATTTATCTCGGAATTAAATTGCAGTTATTAGTGTCCTCCGCGTGCTTAATCAACAATAGCAATTCGTGAGAAATGCTAGTATTAGTAGTGACCTGTTTCGGTCATTTTAAACTACGCAGACAACCCACATGTGTAGACTCGGTAAATTAAACTTCTACTCAACGTCAAAAGTAGAAATGTAACTTCGTCCAAACCTATTTGACACGTAATATATAATCTCAATATACGTGGCAATTGTACAACATCTGCTGGCAAAGTTAAACAGGATAAACTTATGGTAAACAACGAAACAAATTTGTGGATCTTTCATTATTTTACAATTGAATCTTAAATGTTGATCATAGCACAGTAGAGCCAGAGCATTAGTGTCACCGCTGACACTCAACCACCTTCGCTAACCCGCCATTCCACACTGTGCCCATGTAATCTATAGGCTTTCTGAAGCACAGGCACACAACGACCTACCGCACACCCTGTGCAAACAAACGTGTCTTTCCCGTCGTCTCCCCTTATCGTCATCATTTCTGTTCTTAAGTTCTAAGCGCGTCGAAATGCTTAACAGTGAATATCTGGAGATGCGCTGGAAAAATTAGATAAATAGGCAGTCACTGATTTCTCTACAGAGCTATGTAGAAGTGATGCACCCGTTGATTGTCACATGCAATTGACGTTGAGTGTGACTCAAGTATGCGATACCATGTAATGTTGGTTGACTGTTATCACCTACAAAACTCGGTTCGACTACATATTTAAGCGACAGCATAACAAGCATTTTTCCAAGCTAGTGTCACTCACAAATAGTTACTTTGCAAAGTAACTAAGCCATATATCACATAAACATTTCATGTTGTAGCGAGCCGGATGGCGTTAGTCATTCGCAAAGCATGAAGCAGCCTTGGACTACAATTGTGCTGACAGTTCAGCCACAGTGTGCAAATTCAACTGAATATCCTACTAGATTTTGTCTTCAGCTAGTCCTCTACCATCTACAAGCAATGATGTCTTTTTGTTTCATGTATGCCCATTTGCACAGTGTGTCCTGATCGCCAACTGGGTGTTTTAAGCAAACTCAAGTTACCCTAGAACATCTACTGGCCTTAATTGAATCAATGCATGTCATAGTTACTATCGTCGTCACTGATTCATGGTTAATACCCAGCAGACTAGCTTCATCACGACTAGATACCATTTTCTTTACAATTATGAAATGACTACTACTAATAAATACTGCTATTACCACATGTAATTAACTCGCCCATATAAGATAGAACCTACACGTGTCCAGCATCCGATTTGGTCAGGCCATTTAAGCAAAATATCGTGCCTTGTTTCGAAATAAGATTAGAAGTATGAAGATGTGATACCTGTAATAGAGGTGGAAAGTACTCACTGTAATAGCTTCTGGAAAAGTAGGATCAAACGAACTAACAAAAACGTAAGAAGGTAAAGCATCAACATGCCTTCAGTGAGTTCAACCTACTTTTTTGGGGTCCTAAACTCCACTTGCTTTATTATCGATAATTTATGCATGTGTTGTACATTCTGTTCTGAGATTTGTTATGGAATATGCCATCATGGGAAGTTCTTATTTGGAATCAACTCCATTTTCTCATTCACACTGTCTAGAACATTCGATTTATATGCCTTGATATCTATCATTGGCACTAAAGTTGATTTGAGGTTCTATTTGATTAAGCGAAATATTACCTTTCGAATGTAACACATTACATAAACTCATGCAATTCTTCATTGACAATAATGCGATCAAATTAAGTCAACTTAACTATAATAATTACATACACCTAATTTTTAACACATTTTTAAAGAAATTAATGAATAAAAATGTAAAATACGGTCAGCGTTACTTTTTTTGACTGATGCCAAATTGATTTACTCCCATTAACTGCGTCACTACTGCCACAGTTTGTAACAGCACCGCCTGTTCACATAGACTTGTTCAATTACCTCCCCACCCACCGCCCGTTTTGTTCACTTGGTAAGCACCCACATTAGTAGTGCACTGCAAGACTAGGCAACTTGGCTGAAACATGAAATTACCTGTTCAGTCCTTGTAATTTCTACTTGTGACGGTCTGTTGGCACTATTTTGTAACATTTCAATCCATAATCCTGTGGATATGCTTTACTCTTGTGCGATCTCTAACACTAGGCGACAAATATTCTCCCCTGATAGAGTCAACTGTGAGATCCACTGAAGGCTTGAAAATTATCGAACGAAATTAGCAAAGTTGTATGTGGGGCTCAGCGGTAGATTGAAATGAATGATCCTTCAAAATGAGAGGCATCCAGAGAGCATGCATATGGAAAGTGTCCTGTGCGATTGAGGGACATTGTGGGAACGATGAAGGGACAATTTTGCCAACCGTATGGCGTACGTTGAGACGGTCGATGACCACAGCATTCAACTCTCTATTTCTGTCACTGGTAAAAGATCTGTCGCA
>UXSR01005752.1:15015-30936 GCA_900604375.1 Mesocestoides corti
GCATTTATCAATGCTTACTGGCTGCTAAGTCTAAAATGAAGGTGTGCGTCTTGTTCATGTCGCGTGATAGCTTTGATAACGTGTACTTGACCTGCTGACCAACGATCAACACCGCCTGAGCAAATAAATACCGGGTAATTCACCAGTTTCTGCCACTGTAACTGACCAACATGAATATTCATCTCATTCTCCATATCCTGTTAAATAGACTTGAGCGCGCAAAAAATTTCAGCGAACCAGGTCAGTTTGTGTTGCTGAAATGGTTTACTTGATTGCAAATGCAATAATTTGTATACCCTACTACCTGAAGTAGGGGAATCTGTGCTTTTAAATTTTCTAGGAATTGCTGCAGAAGCAGTTACATTGATGCAATCGTCAGACGAAGTGTGGATTGCCAATGTGGGTACATTGATGCAGCGTTGCTTGTCAACGCCGTCATGTGATGCTGGATGGTCC
This sequence comes from Mesocestoides corti, assembly GCA_900604375.1. NCBI lineage: Eukaryota > Metazoa > Platyhelminthes > Cestoda > Cyclophyllidea > Mesocestoididae > Mesocestoides > Mesocestoides corti. The sequence goes on from UXSR01005752.1 coordinate 15,472, forward strand.
TACTTCCAGACTGTGGGCAATGCAAACACGCCGTGGAACATCACAATTATTCAGCCCAACAACGAGCCACTTTCTGATTCGTCAACACTTTACTCATTTGAATTACGTACGGATTACATAGAACTGAATTCAGCCAACTGTGAACCCGTATGTGCACCGGTAAAAGAAGTGAATTTGTCAGGAAACATCTCTTACTATTTTACAGGCAGCAATTCGACGTGTGGATACCAAACGACAAAGACTGTTTCGCATGCTTCGTGGCCCAATAGTGATTACGCAATTTGTGCTACAAGCTGACGTTAAAGCCGACTCGGATGGTCGTGTCTATGTTAGCAACAGTAGACCTTTTTACCGTGACTGGATGTCCTTTCCCGTAAATTTGGCCGGCATAACGCACTTGGACATTATGTACCTGCTGAAAATGTACGCTGATTTGGTCTGCTGATTTTTAAAAGTAAATATAAAATATAATACTATTTTTTCCTTGCTGCAAGCCCCGTCATTTAGTTGGTTTTGTATGTGACTCAAACCAAGCTCAATAAGCTTGCATCAAACCAGGGTTCATGACTTCCACAAGCTTTAGAATGATAGTAATTGTTCCAAAAGGAATGCTTGGTAAACCCATTTATTCTGCAAATTAAAGGATCCCATGATTTAACAGCAGTCTGAATTTCTGAAATGGATTCACACCACTGGCAGTAAAGTTCCAACAAATATTTGACTACCATTTTTGTGAATGAACAAAACATTTGTTCATGTCGGATGGCATAGGTATATAGATATATACCGGTATATTTTAGGATCGGTTTAAATACTTTCCTAAGGTCAACTTAGAGTATCAAGTTTGCAAAAAAAAGCGCAAAGTCAACAAAATTTTACATGGCATTTATAGAAGTCATGCGTAATGGCTACACCTTGAATTTGAGAACGCTTCCCTTGAAAAGAGCTGCTCTACATTCATATAACCCGGCAAAAACAATCTGCGTTTGTCAATAAACCTTGGAAGTACAACCCATGTACACCGCGTGTGCAAAAATAATTTTCCAACTTTTCCCCTTTAAAGTAATTCCCAGCATTCAAATGTCGACTCTCCTTGTTACAGCGCAAATGTGCAAACAGGTGCATTAGACATCACTGTTTATGAAGTGTGCCATTCACACAGATCGTAGAGGCGCAGCTGATGTCGAAATCGAGTAGTATATTCAGTCAAATATGAAGTTTTTCGTCAGCCAACAATATCTCACACTTCAAGAGTTGTTCTAATCTCAAGGCACCTTCTGACTTTCCATGCTGAACACCTCAAATATTAAAGCTCATTTAAATCAAAGGCTTTGTAAATTCTTAAAACGTCGTCCTGGATAATTCCAGCACTAGTAAAGCATTTACTGGAATCATCCATTAACAGGCACATCGTAGCTGAACTTTCAAATCGATTGTAGTCCAAGGCTACTGCAGGCCATTCAGCTCGCTAAAACAAAAAAAAATGCTTGAGCGATGTACGGCTTAGTTATTTTGCAATGTAACTAGTTGTAAAGCGATTTTTGAGCTCACTAAAAGGCGCATGATCATCGTCCAGTTTCCTAATGTTACATGTAGAGCAAGGTTCACCGCTGGGCATGTAGTTGTCAGCGCGAATCATTACAGATTATATTCGCGGTAAATGATTGCCTTGTCACTAAACTTTCTGGAGACGAATCTTTCTTATTATGACAACAGTTGTTTGGATTATACAGATGGCTTTGTAACTAAGTGCGTCCACATTTTAAACAGTGAGAATGACGCAAAAGGGCAAGAACAGATAGAAAACCATATTTCTAGCTTGAGTAGCCTTTAATCTTAACGCATTGGCATTCCCAGACATCACACGGAATGCAAGCATTAAAATGGCATGCACCTACAGATTAAGTAATTTCCAGTCTTAGGTGCATGAAATGTACCAACATGGCATTCCATTCATTGAATTTATAAATGCTGAATGCTTTTTCTCCGCAGTATGCTTCTGTGGACACATCAAATATCTTAAGTGGTCGATTGATTTGCGCCTACCAAAATATAATCTGCAAAGAAATGGAACAAATCGCGCGCATTTCATGACACAAAGTTACCAATTCCAATCGTCATCTTGTTTGATGGTCCGGATCACTCGATCAATAACGTTGACGTGAAAACAAGCTTGATAACTATCCCGCGGTGAACATTGTACTAGTGTTTGCGTAATATTTTTTTTTGTAACTGAAACCATCTCGTTACCCTACAGTGTTCTGATTTTTAAAGCGTCTTTCTGTGAAAAGGTTCTATAACAGCAAAATGTGCCTTGAATATCGACAAGTAGAATTAACAGGATTCATATGAAAATTCAAACGACAGTTAACATCGATCAAATAATTTACTCTGGAGCAAAACGTCGACCAATATCCCTCTAGAAAATTAAAAAAATAAGCACAAATAATATTTTTAGATCATGCCTGAATTATGCAAAAGGACTGAGTGTGCTCCAAACTCCTCATCAGTTATCAACTTAAGAAACATATTTGAATAATATTTCTGCTGTACTACATAGTGCGTTTTTATAGACATGCTAATTTAATCAGAAAAATGTAGTACATCTTAAACCCAACGGGCAAATCATGTCTAAATAGGTTCAGAAAAATGCATGGTCATTTAAAATGTCCCCAATTTGTCAAACCAGTAAGTCATAAAGTTAATACAACATCGTTGTTTGTGTATTAATGCTTGCCTGCGTATTATTACGAGACATGTGACAAGTATGCGCATGTACAATATTCGTCGGATCTTAAATAATCAGGGAATTTACCGGTGATTAGAAACAGTCCTTTACATGTTTACTGTCAACCTCTCAATAATTATCTGGCATGGCAGTGACTACACAGCTTTGGCTGCAATTGGTAACGGCAAACCCAAAATAACACTGTTGCAATTTATTCTAATCTTGTTTTTTTCGGTAACGGATTAGTGTACAACCTATCCGCGTAGGCATTCCAAAATATTCATATTCAACTATAATGCGATTACTTGTAAGTTAAAAAAAAGTTTCAAGCACACTTTTTAAAAATTAAAGTTTTTTAACCCTGTTACACCATGTTTTTTAAATGGCGGTTTAGACTGCACGTGTCCACTTGTGACACTAAAGCATAAGAAGGGCTTCGTGAAATCTATTGCTGCCAACGCGATGGATGAATGCGCACCTTCGTGCTTGCGTCATCACGCATTGTCCAACATGGCTAATCTTTTTTCAGCAGCGGTGGGTTTTTAAATGTGATTTATTTTTAAATAAACGAATTGCGAAATATTTTATAATTGTGAGATGCCAGTTAACTCCTTTTACACACCTTGTTATCGTAAACAGTTGCCCTAGGTTTGCGATGGCTCAAACCAATGTGCGGTAGCAAAACACAAAAGTTTATAAAGTAGATAATCTTAGCTTATTAAAAAATTTAAAAAAAATGTGCTTTTTAATGATGCATGTAAGCTTTATTAATGGCTTCATTAATTCAGCTAAGTTTGGTTTAATGATGCCTTTTTTTAAATAGCATTATTTGTGCATTGTTACGATAAAAATGCAAACATTATGACATTTAAGAAGGTGTTATGTGCAACGTACACCTGGCGTCCAAATTGCACCGGAGATCCAGTGAAAATGACACTGTTTGCATTTTGTAGTTTCGGTCGTGGTTTCTAATAAAATCTGAATGGTGCATTTCCAAAATTTGGATCAATAACTCTGTCATGCCATACTCGAAGAAGCATTTTCAATTACGTTTTCACTACGTTACGCAGTTGTAGTGACATCAAACTCCTACCACTTTCTTAGTAAGTTTGATATTTACTTCTGCAACTCTTGTAGTCATCAACATTGCATTTGCTAAATCCGCTGAAGGGAACACGATTTCCGTACTTTTAAAATTTAATCCTTTAACTGAAAACCTGCTTTAGATAGCGTTACTTGTGCATTGTTATTTAAGTATTGCAAGTATTATGACATTTCTACAGCTGTTATCTGCAACGGACGCCTTGTGTTCTATTCACTATGAAAAGGATTTAAACTTGCATTTTATGGAATTAAAGCAGATGTTTAACAAAGTCATATTTTTGTCTGTTAACCATTGCACATGGGACAGCACAATTCTGTCCATGTAGTCATGTAAAGTTTATTATTTTAAAATTTGAATCGATGTGACTGTAATGCGCAATATGATTCCAAATTTTCAATTGACTTGGCACGATGTGACGCAGCTGGTTTAACGTTAAGCTAATACTGCTTTCCGTGTACGATTGACATTTACTTCTGAAAGTTTCGTGGTCATTAGCATCACATAAATTCACCTAGGGCCAGCACCGAATTCAGGAAGTAGTTTCAGGTAAACACCAGTGGTAAAAATAAAAGTTGTTTTAATGCTACAGTTTGTTGGCTAACAAAATTCCGTTTTCTTCAAAGCATTTATCATGCGCTTCATTGTGATTTGAGTGGCTACTAATTGTAGAGAGCTGTTTTTAAAAATGCATGCAATTTGATTCGTGACTTGAAAAGCCTTCGTTTTAATTTCAAAGGAACTTGTAGACTGCGTAGATGAAAGTGTGCAAGAAATGAGAGTATTTTATCTCTTCAAACATTCAGCCCATGTCCAAATGTCTTTCCTCATCTAACAATTGTTGATCTTTCGATGCGTCTGTTTCCTACTCTTAAAATACTCTTACTCTCACTTCGACCAGATGTACAGAAACGCTGTCTCTCACACTGAGTTGCAAGTTTGCTCGGCACAACGAAGGACGTGTATGGAAAATGGTGCTTGTTATTGTCTTTTTTGCATTAAAGTGGTCAATTATAAATTCCATAATCTATATCAGGCCTACCCTGAGACGATGCTTTGTATATAAACTACAGCAGGTGTTTATTTGCGTTAAATTCAAAACGGCTACATTGGCAAACACGTTGCAAATGTTAACAATCAGCATTTTTTCCCACGCTAAATACCTTGATTGCAAATAGTGAATTTTGAACATATTAGAAGGGGTAGGAGATGCAATTTCGCGCGACCTTATGACACCACTTTTGCATAAACGACTCTTTGACAAGAAATGTCTTCTGGCTAAAAAAGTACAGGCATGAAAGTGGGCCTCGTAAGGGTTTAGCTCTGCTTCATTAATTCCTGTAAAGTCTCAATGTCTGAAACAAGGTTTAGGGATGTCATTTACGTACACAAATCCATTTCTCAAAATAGCTATTAGTGCGAAATAGCTTTGAAGTATTTTACAGGTTTGCTGCATACCGATTGCAATTAAAGATGTGTGGTAACTGATAACTTAGCCAGTTATCTAATTGTAGTCAGAATAACATGTCAAGGACTGTTTACCTATCACCGACAAATTCACCGATTATTTTAAGTTACGGCGAATGTTTGAACAAGCACTCACTTGTCACGTGTATTATAATAATACTCAAGCAAGCATTAACACACAATCAGTGCTGTTGTATTTTGATGATTACGTGTCGGTTCGACAGGGTGGGGACATTTTTCTGGATCATGCTTTTTTCTGTACGCATTTGGACAAGCATGCGGCCTTAAACACATCCACGGAGGGAGCACATGCTACAATCCACTTTATCAACGCTTGTATGAAATTCACATTAATGCTTCATAGAGACTGCTGTGCTGTGATCTTCTAGTACACGACTTCCAGCAATTTATGACTAATGAAGTGTTAGCACAGATGTGGGAATCATCCAGCGAGAAGTCACGTGCAGTCGTTTGACTGTGGTTTGTGTCCTCAATCTTAGAAATGTTGGACCAATGTGAATGCCGAAATTACTTGTGCACTTAGATACAGGAACGATTTAAATAAAATATGAGCTATTTTTCATACAAATGTGTGCGAAAGATTTGGCAACACTGAATTGTGAGGACATATTCAATGTGGTTTTCCAACTAAATATTAGTTTTGGCAATGTTTAGCCTAATATTTCACTTTGGCCGCCAGGAAAATGCCTACTGTCTATAGTGCTCAATCATTTATTCATTTGTTCATTTATGCCTGCAACCACAATATATTAAACTTCAATTTTACGGACATCATTTGCAAACTCAAAGGAACTGCTCAGTATATGCACATTAATGCACTGTTAATCACAGCAATAAAGTAACAGTCAAATTGGCTGCATGGGTGTTTCATCGACGAATCTTCCATCAGAACAGAAAAAAACTTGATTACTTGGAAACAAACGCACGGATTTTACTTAGTTGATTCCCACGAAAATGTCTTAACTGCATATAGCTGCAATCTTGGAACGTTTCAGTTTTAAGATCTAAATAGTTCTGCCTAATTTTTAAATTTGTAATTGCGAATTAGAGTTAAATGTGGATGCAGATTTGTGCTCTTTATTTCTAAAACGTCTAGCTTGTATTAATGGATGAATTATTTTACTTTATAGATATCAAACATTACTACCTGGTTAGGCTCAAGCCTACGTTGCAATGATGGAAGTCACAATCCTCCCACTAAGCTTGGTTTTAGTCACGCACACAAACCACTGCATGATAGGACTAGCGCTAAGGACACAGTAACACTTAATCTATATTTGCATTTTAAGAATCAGCAAACGGAATCAATGTACATTTTAAGCAATTATAAAACGTCGGCGCGCTTGATGCCGGGAACATTTACGGGAAAGGACATCCAGTTACGATAAGAAGGTCTACTGTTGCAAACATAAACATGGCGCTCCGAGTCGATTTTAACGTCGGCTTGTAGCACAAATTGTCCAATTGTTATTGGTCCACGAAGCTTGCGAAGCAGTCGTTGCCGTCCTGTATCCACCTTACAAATTGTTGTCTGTAGGATATCAGCAGGTATTATCTGGCAAACTCTTGCACTTATGATATTGCTAAATTGTTTTCCACCAGATCTTATTAATCGATTGTCATAAAATAATTGAGTAGCGAAAAGACAGTTATAATCATTCAGGGAACTTGCATTATAAATAAAGTCATTTCCTTCTCCACTGCACTTACGGATGTACAACTGACTGGCGTCAGTTCTACGTATTCCGTACGCAATTCAAATGAGTAAAGTGTTGACGAATCAGAAAATAGTTCCTTGTTCAAGCGAGTAATTTTGATTTTCCTTGGCGTGTTTTCATTGCCAACAGTCTGAAAGTAGGACCCTCCATCATCACATGAATGCGCTGACAAGCAACGCTGCATCACTGTTCTCACATTGCCAATCAACATTTCGTCTGATGATTGCATCAATATAGCTGCACTTGTAACATTTCCTAGATAATTTAAAGCAAAAATATTCCTACTGCAGGTAGTAGAGTAAACGAGTTATTTTCGTTTGCAATCAAATAGCGCATTCCTGAACCACAAACTGAACTGGTTCGCAGAAATTAGTAGCACGCTGCATCGTTGTTCTCACATTGCCAATCAACGTTTCGTCTAATGATTGCATCACTGTAACTGACTTTGTGGTATTTTCTAGATAATGTAAAAGCAAAAAAATATCCCTAATGCAGATAGTGGAGTAAGCGACTTATTTGCATTTGTAATCAAAGATTGCATTCATGAAACACAAACTTACCCAGTTTGTTAAAAATATTTTCACCCTCAAGCCAAGTTAACAACACAGCACAGAAGCAATCATTTCAGTCAGTGACAATTGCAGAAACTGGCGCATTACTTGGCATTTTTATGTTCAAGTGGTATGTGTCATTGGTCAATGGGTCAAGTACCAAACAAACAAAATGCATGCCTTACTTGTGGCATTAGTTCCAAGCAAGCGTTATTAAATTTAGGGGGGTTCGAGAAAGTAGAAGCCATTGTCATGTATTTTGACACATAATGAAACCATTAGCACATAAAATAGAGTGTCCCTTCAGCGACTTTCCCCATTTCCTGATGGAACTTCCACTCGGCTGTGGAATGTCTCCATGGTCGACAACTTTAATGTCGGCATCGCGCTATTTTAAAAAAAGGATTTGTTGCCGCATAAGTGGCAAAATTAAATAATTGACTGTCAATTATTAGTATAGTTCACTAGTCACTAGTTTATCAACATTAGAATAGCTTTGCTGTACTGTAGTTAAACCTTGCTCAGTGTGAATGGTATAAAAAGTTTTATCTAGACTAAATGTTAACATTGATTCGTTGGGTTGAAATGTAAAGACATTAGGAGTTGTTAGTGGCTGACATTTCAACAGATCACTTCTAAATTGGAATCACTCTGCACGATGCTTTGATTTGCCCTGAGGGAGCTTGGAGAAGTGAGGTGAGGTGAGGTCTAGCGTCAGAAAAGTAATCTGGACTACCGGCCATCTGAACTTGCAATTCCAGACTACGGCAAAAAGGTAGCAAACGCTTTAGTACATTTGGTTTTATTTGCATCTAGGCTTCAAGGCGCAAAATACCTTTACTATAGTACCAAGTGAAATTACAAATGAGAGCAGCACAACTTAACCTGTGCTCATTTGATTGTTCTCTATCTCCATACTTGCACCCACCACATTATGTGCTGACGTCGACGTATCCGTAAGGTCCGAATGAAATTGTAGCGTACAGCAAATACTACTTTAACTATGAATTCTGTAACTCAAGAGACTCATTGCATTCTTCGAAAATGCCCAATGCAAACCAACATTACGCACTCAAAATTGATGGGTTGTGACCTAAACGCGTAGATTGCCTACTACTGTGACATTTCTAAACGGTGAATCGGGCAATTTGCTGGGACGTGGGAAGGTCACAAACCAGGGTGTCCTCATTTCTGCTAAACCGTCCAACGCATTTTGTGTGTGGTTAACACAACTTGGTCATCGCAAGTTTGGCTTCAGAAAACTGCAAGCACCAGCTCTTCCATGACCCACATACAAAGTCTGCGTTAACATTCTTCGTCTGCACACTCATTCAGTGTTTTAGCATTTCTCGTCCACTATTTGATGAGACGATGACCCCACACTTTGCTTTTATGTGCCATGATATTGAAGAGCCAAACATCCGACTTGTTAAGCAGTTATATCAAGGCAGTTGGTTTGTGTGCAGAAAATGCTTAACTGATATCATGCATCTAAGTTTCCTTAAATAACATCAGTGATTTCTTGCTTTATTTGGGAGCATTATCCCCTATTATTACAAGAGGGTTCTTCATGATATGTGCCTGGTAAAATGGTTTAATTGCTGGCAATTTCAGAAAATAAATGCATGGTTTTATAAACAAGGATTAAAATGTTTAATTGTGAAATGGTTGTAAGCCTCTGCGATTCTTTTCTGTTCGTCAGTTCAGCCATTAATATGTGCCTTTTTTCTCGTTCTTTTTTGCCTAAGAATATATTCATTTTCATGGTTCTTGTTGCGGTGAGCACTTAAACTTGCAGACAGCGACGTTAGACACTTTGCTTTACCTAAACAACGTAAGAAACTGGGCTTTGCCATACTTTTAGTTGTAAAAGCAGAAGACTTTGCCAATATTTTTGAGCGAACTTCTGTACAATGACTAATGAAAGACATGGTCGCGCAAGTAATCTGTGCGCACTAATATTTTAAGTGATAACCATGCCAGGGAGGTCTGAAATCAGCGGGGCTTTACCTTTTAAAATTTCTTTCCGTTTACTTTAACCATAGTTGCAACACTAAACGGAAAAATGCAGAAAGCATTAGCTAGACAGCTTAGATATTCCAGTGTTGTTAGCTACACGTGCAAGCAAGATTGCCTCACATGGATTGTGTAATTTGTAGATTTCAAAACCAGCTTGGCTGAAAATCCAAATAAATTTTAATTTCAGACAAATGTTTTGACATTAGAACTTACAGTGTACTCGTGATCAATCTTTCCTTATAGTATTTGTGCTTGTTGAACAAAACCATGCCCGAACACAAGAAACTCAGTAAATGAAGCTTAATTGTCATAGCAGAATTGGTAACTTTTAATATTGTCAATATATTTGCATCACCTTGTTGATATATCATGCTAGGGCAACTTATCAGGTCCAGTAAATAGAAATATTACTACCCTAAGCAGTTAGATTTTAGAAAGACTTTTAAATGATTTCGTGCGATTTGAAAATCGAAGCTTTACGAGAACTTTACAATTAGGGATTAGCATCGATGTTATATCCAGTCACGATAAAAAGGTCTACTGTTGCAAACATAAACGCGGCCCTCTGAGTAGGATTTGACGTCAGCTTGTGGCACAAATTGCGTAATCGTTACTGGGCCACGAAGCATGCGAAACAGTCTTTGCCGGTCCGTATCCACATGTCACATTGTTTTCAGTATAATAATAACATCCATTTTCTGACAACCTTATTACTTTTCCCACTGTACGCATGGGTTCACGCTTGACTGTATTCAGATCCGTGTAATCCGGACGCAATTTCAATGAGTAAAGTGTTGACGAATCAGAAAGCGAATCAACTCTGGACAGAGTGATTGCAATTTTTCACGGCGTGTTTTGTAACCCACAGACAGTTTTCTTAGTTCAAAACTAAAGACAACCGTATAATGCTGCATTCCCTATCTCGAAGTTGCAGACAATAGTTTTTACAAATACATAGATAACTGAGGAGATACGTTACAAAATCAAAATATTTTTAGATACAAACTTTTTTCAATAGTGAGCAGAGCAGTTAATTGCCCATTTCGAAGCATATAAAATGATAGATTTATGGCAATAATTATAGCTGTTGTATAGTTTATCAATTCTCTCGTTTGTCGCGAAGGATGGGATAATTAATTTTGCAAAATACTGTTCATCCTAGAATCACGATTTTTCCCCAAACACTAACGCTATCCTTAAACCTAACCCTTAACACCATACCTTGACATGATTTCTAGATTTGTCAATTTTGTTAATTTAAAGTCTAATTTGATTCAGCTACACAGTAAATTTAAAAGCAGAATAAACTAAAAGGCAAAAGGCACATTTTGTGTGGGCAACTTTGATATCACTTTGAAAGCACACGAGTCAAAGTGACTTGCACAGTCAGCACGACTGGAGGCTTGTAGAGCGACTTCAATTTTATTGAATGGGGCATATAATATATTTGAAATAATGCTTGATGGTGAGTTGTGTACCACACTCTCGAAATTGCTTGCTCCTGTATTTCCGCTCAATGCAGAATCGGCTGGTATCGGGGATCATGCCAGGCGTTTTGCGCTAAAAGCACTCGAATTTGAAGAATGTCTAAAGGCATTTGCTGTTAATACACGCCTTCTGCAATATCAGTGAACACAAGCAATTATTAGCTGAGTAATTATGAAATTAATCCTGTCATTTGTGATAGGAGTGAAATAAATGAGTTGTTTTTCTAGCCTTGCAAACTGATTTCCTGCACTGAAAGGGATGTTCTACATATCTTTGATTTTAAAATAGAAAGATTGTAAAAATTACGATGACGACGCTTTGGATGAGGTAAGACTACAATAGTCACTTTTTACTAACTCAATTAAAAATGAAGCTTCGGTTGTCGCATAACAGTCACATTGATTCTAATTTGTAAAGAAAAAATCTTCAGTGACTACAAGGACAGATTTCTGCTGCACCATGTGCAATCCCTAAAAACCAGGTTTAATTCTGCAAAATGCACTGTCGTAGGTCACTTCAAGCAAGTCGGACACCAGGTATTTGTCACACATAACAGCTTTTGAAGCGTCATAATGCTTGCGATATTTAAATAACAACGCGCAAGTGATGCTTTCTGAAAAAAATGTATGTAGATAAAGAATTATCATTACAGCTGGCAGGTAATTTCATGTCTGTAGGAAGGCAACTCACTAATTTCAGGTTGTAACGCGGACATGTGAAAGTCAGGAATCCCAACGTCGATTTATGAAATATTTTCAACCATCATGCAATGTTTTGTGCAAAGGAATTGCCCACCGCTCTCTCTTTAACATTCTCACTGGTCACTTACACTACCTTTTTGTTTTACTTCTAGAGTTACTAAGAACTTAGCCTGCAAAATCACTGCTTTGTTTCATGCAAAAATCCACAAACCCAGTTATTTTAACAAATATTTGCATGCCGCAAATCACTAAACTCTTCACATACTTTCGTCTTCGCTGCCCTGAAATGTGAGGGAATCAAGTCATTTGACCCACCTTCAGCAGCACTGAAACAGTCTGGGAATATTGTTTCTTAATCAGTCGAATTCCTCTCAGTGCAACCTCTGACACTTTATCATGTTCGACCAACTTCTATTAGGGCTGAACGCTGATACCTACTTTTAAACCAGACTAGGTAGCAGAAGAACCCAGTTCGTTTATTTTGAATCCTTGTTGCGGAAGCTTACATAAAACAAGTTGAGTGAAAGTGCAAATAGGCGCATGCTCTTACTCTAAATTCCCGATTTTACAGGTAAGGCTAACTTCATCGTAAGAACCAAAGCTGCTTAATTTTAATCCCTCTAAGGCACATTCATCGTACACCATCTCCTTGTCATCAAAATGTTAAAGGCCAAATTTTCCTTCTTATGTAAACATTTGGTTGCATTGGCTTGATGGCTTTGTCATTAAGTGATTTAACTGAGTGAGCCGCAATGCGCCCAAGGATTTGTTGTGTAAGACCAAAAACGAACAGTGAGAATGACGAAAAGGGGCAAGTGGAAGCTGAAACTCAAATTTGTAGGTGAATGAGCCTTTTTTCCAAACTTAAGTAAGACATGTGAAGTATGCACTTGACTAGGTATAAGAAAAATTCAAAAGTCACATTCTGTCACCTCTTCAAAAAAATATTTTCTTCGTGTATGACATTTCATTTTCCATGGAGTTTTATTTTTCTATTTACTTGGTGTACTCCTTGTCTTCCCTTTGATTAGACGCGAAATACACGCCTTCATTTACTGAGCCTTGCACATATTTTCGTAATATAATAAGGTATTTGTTATGATCAGTGCCTTCTGTTTGACAGTGTTGGATATAATTGTTTAATCACACAGTTGGTCGTGTACAATATGCCTAACATAGCATCATATTCCTTAAGTGGTTTCAGTTGCAAAGAAATGCAGGAAGAAGAGTAAGCACCCAATATCCCGCCCAAAATTTGGAGTGTAAAAAAGTAAGAAGAATTTTCGAATTTTTGGGATTCTGAATTGATCAAATGATACTGGGAATACCTGTGTCATCTTGAAATTTAATAACTCTTGGTGGTGCCCATTGCGTACCTTATTAACAATAGCAATTTTTGAGTAAGAGTAGCATTCATAGTGACCTGTTTCGATAATATTTAATCACAGCAGCACCTTGTGTGGTGCCACAGTAAATTAAACGTCTACTTAAAGATAAAAGTAAGCATGCAACTTCGTGCAAACCTATTTGACAAGCAAGAGAGATACTTAATATAAGTGTCATGACTGCATTGAAATAAATAGATAATAAATAAATATAAAAAAACTGGACATGTCTTGAATACGACTAGGTCAATACTGGAGTATAAATGCGTGGTTTTAGGTGCGCTGAAGGCTCTTTGTAATTCACCCTGCACACCCAATTTCGTTAAAGGCTTTTTTTGGAATTCAAACCGTACAGCTGATCATAAATGCAAGCCAGGTCAGCGTTGCAGAACCGCTCAAAACAATTAGCTGTTGCAAAAATATCCTTCTTGTACATATGCCGTTATATGTGACCACACATTTGTGCTGATTATTTAGAAGACGTCCAGCAGAAATTGTCGGACGAGTTGCTTTAATTTTGCATTTTTTTGAACTATTACATTCCAAGCACGTCTTCCTGGTTAGGTCTAATCCAATGGCCAAAGCCTTCAACCCTGGGTTGATGTAAGCCCACTGAGCTTGGGTTGAGTAATATACACAAACCAATACATGACAAGAATAGCACCAGAAGGAAAGTAACAATGATCGGATATTTGCATTTGAAGAATCAGCAGACAGAATCAATGTACATTTTCAGCAAGTATAAAATATCTGTGTGCGTGATGCCAGCAAACTGTATGGGAAAGGACATCCATTCACGATAAAAAGGTCTGCTGTTGCTAACATAAACACGGCCATCCGAGTCCGAGTTAATGTCAGCTTGTAGCACAAATTGCCCAATCGCAACTGGGCCACGAAACATACGAAGCCGTCTTTGCTGTTTGTTAAACACCTGTTAAATTTTTGTTTGGAACAAAACATTAGCAGACGCTACCTGATGAAATCACTATTTTCAATACCACACTTACGAAATTACACCTGACTGACTTCAGTTCTATGTAATCTGCACGCAATTCAAATGAGTACAGTGTTGACGAATCAAAAGGTAATTCGCTGTCGGACCGATTGACTGTGATGTTCCACGGTGTGTATTTATTGCCCACAGTTTGGAAGTAGGACCCTCCAGCACCACATGAAGGCGATGACAAGCAACGCTGCATTATTGTGCTGACATTGCCAATCAACGTTACGTCTGACGATTGCCTCACTCTAATTGCTTCTGCAGCAATTCCTAGGTAATTTAAATGCACAGATTCTCCTATTTCAGGTACTTCAGTAAACAAATTATTGCATTTGTATCAGGTAAAACATTTCTGCAACACAAACTGACTTGGATCACTGAAATTACTTGCACGCTCAAGTCTATCCAATAGGATGTGGAGAATGAGATGAATATTCATGTTGGTCAGTTACAATTAGAGAAACTGGTGCATTATCCGGTATTTATTTGTTCAAGCGATGTAAATCATTGGTCAGTGGGTCAAGTAAGCGTTACCATAGCTATCACGCAAAATGGACAATGCACACACCGTCATTGTAGAGTTGTTAGCCTGTAACCATAAGTAAATCTAATTTCACCAAAAGTATACAACGTATTTTTCGTGTATTTTGACATTCCTAAGCACTTAGTGTAGCCATAAATACATAATTGTGAGTGTCACTCTTTTGACCTGCAAGTGCGGACTCAACTAAAGCGTCAGAGGCAGTCTTGCTTGCTTAATACTTGCCATTATGTTCGTTCCTTTCTTCTAAAGAGCATATTTCATCTAAAAATTGAGGAAATTTTGTGGCACTGTTTCCCTCTATCAGGTCAAGGCCACACTTGACTTATGTCAACTTCCACATTCTGAGAGAGATTCGGTTATGTCTTGCATTGACGTGAGTAGGAATGTTCTAGCGTTAAACAAGGAATCTGGTACCATTCATGTCTTGGTTTCTAGGTATCGCAACAATCACGTCAATTTTGATTGCTGTACCCCATTTAGGCCTTGGTTTTTTTCACGATTTAAAATATTGTACGAGACGCAAATGTTTACGTACCACCGTTTTTCACCCAGCGTCCATTGGCTCCGATGGAGTAGTTTGGTTGTCACTTCAAATCAATCAGTATTGCAAGTGCTGAGTCTGCTACCTTGTCAGATGCAGAATCGCTTACTTATTTGGGTCTCCCTTATTCCGTAATTCCAGCCAAAAGCGTTTGTGATACAAAATTAATACAACTCCTTTCGTTGTACATTGCCCGGTTA
>UXSR01005753.1:0-26491 GCA_900604375.1 Mesocestoides corti
GAGGACAAGATGAAGGCGCGTCAAAAATGATCGACCGCAACTGAGGGTGCAATAAAGTAAATAATTCAGAAGCGACAAACCAAACTGCCACTTGCAGAATCCAACATGAGAACAAAATCAGGGCTTTTTGCAACGGAAACCGATACAAAGTTGGCAACACGATTAACGGGCGATAGTGACATGGTGTAAATGCCGAGCTCTCAATATGTCACGATAGACGACCTGATTTTGGACAAAGCTGTAACTCCAGATGTCAGACTCCTTGGTGAACAGACAACTGCTGTCTCCAGAAAAATGACACCACTATAGATCACCAAGATGAGCACTCTACGAAGACTGGTTCAATATGAAAGGCAAAATAACCAAAATGCGATTCAAATTTCCAAAGCACGGAGAAGGAACTGGTTCCGAAAATGTAAAATTCCCAGCAATGGCGGTGAGTAAAGAGAAATAGACATGAGCTTACGCAGGTGCCGATGTTGCCGCCTTCGTAGCATGGGACGCCTGGGTTAAGGAGGCGCCACCGTCGCTTTGCCCGGAGGACCTCTGAGGCGGGTTGCTAATGGCAACGGAAATGGCCTTGGATCCGATCACAACGCCGTCAGTGGCGACAAGGGCTCGACTCGCCTCGTCTTCTGTTGCAAACTCAACATACGCGAGACCCTTGGGCACTCCGTTCCGGAATGTTGCTATTCGCACTCCCGTCACTTGACCATACTGAAGTGAGCACAACGCATACAAAGGTGTTTTTTTTCTCAGCTAAACGTATGGGTGGATGACAACTGTGTCCAATTCTGAACTTTAGATATCCTGGGTGAATAACTGATTTGATTCTTCAAACAGACGATGCATTGGCCTCTTGAAGGCAAAGGGAAAGGGCTTAAAAACTAAATAGTAAGGAAGCCGAAATCACTGCATCTAAAGCCTTGTGGTATCGATAATTGTGACGCTACCACGGGTTTAGGTCAGCGGCTTTCAAAGTACCACAACCCAATTGGACAGTCAATCCTAAACAAATGTGCGTCGTTGATTGCTTGATTCAAAGGCTAGCTGTAATGCGTTTAAAATGGTATGATTGCATCAAAATTTGCCTAGAATGTAACTAGACATACGAACTAGTACCAATGACTACAAAGTCGCAAGTCTGGGTTTCAGGCAAGTGGGAAAGGATATTAAGGAGAAAGAGGGCAACAAGGGGTACCAAGGATGAGCAGTAGAGAGGAAGGATTTCGTGGGAAAATAGTAGTGGGGTCAGAAGAACCGCCGTTGACAAAAGACGACGTAAATTGGCTAAATGACGGCTAATAACGGTGGAATTCCACCTTTAAAAGATCAGTTTATCCAAAAGGTATGCCACTTCGAGCGATTTGCAGACCTCACCTTTCCAAAAAACGTCTTCAACGCCTCTTCCCGCACTTGTTTGTCGAGGTTGCGAACGAAGAGCTTCTTCGGTTCGGGTCCTCCAGTGCTGTAGGCAAATGCCTTAGTCCCGGCCTTGCGATTTGTCTCGCAGACCGAGACGAACATTGGACGACCAACGTCAACACCAGGCACCTCTATCGGATGTCGGTCCATTGCCAGAGCCGAAGGAACGCAAGAAGGGTCCTCAAACTCCACATAGCCGAAACCCTTCGATTTGCCCGCGTAGTCGCGAACAATGCGGATGGAGGCCAGTTTGCCACACTGTGTGAACACATACGACAGAAAAAACAGGCTCAATGCCTAAGCGGATAGAGTACAGCATGGATTGACTCCACGGCTCAACACACTGCTAACCGGCAATACCACTAACGAGGGCGAACAAATACAGTGAGTAAACTATGCAGAAAATAACATGTTCTAAGCACGATGAGTAGTACAGACAGCAATTTCACCTTAGTTCCCATTAAGCACTGTTATTATTTGGAACAATACAGTATCGTTCAGTAAGATGCTTAGACATCGTTTTGATGCTTGTCACTTATTTCTAACATAAATAGAAATACGAGGATCAAATTCTGTCTATTTCAGGTAACGGAAAATAAGTTTCCGTAAGCGGTAATTCAAATAAACTGCAAATCCCCTGAGTAGTGCAAGTGTCGCAGCCTTCTACACACACTGGCCTAACTCATTCCCTTGGGAGAATTGGCCACGTAGAAAGTGCCTCATTTAGAATAAATCTTAAGCTGGCAGGCCGAAAATGGACTTTTAGGGGGGGGAGAACACACGCACACAATTTGCTGGCGGGGTGAAGCTCAACGGCAGCGTATCAACCAAGGTCACCTTTAGAGACTTACTTGCTTAAATATAGTTTCTAATTCTTCTTTAGTGGTGGCGAAAGGAAGGTTGCTGACAAAGACGGTCCGGTCGTCCTTGGTTGGGTCGTGGGGCACCGACTCGCCGTGCTTCGGTTTGCTGGGCTTCTCGCTAGCGCCGGCATCACTCACTTCTTTCGAAGAATCTTCGCCATCTTTCTACAACAACAGAAAAACTAAAAAAATTAGTGGCTGGTGTTGGAGGCGAGTTTGCCCCAAGGAGGAGAGCGCCTCCATCCTACCAGTTCGACAACAAGAAGAGACAAACTGATGACATTTAAAAGTAATCGATAAATCTACCTCAGCATGGTTCAATTCTTACGACATGTCCCTAAAGGATTTGGTGTAATTCTCTAGTCCGTGCATATCTTACGATAATGATGGTCTTGGTTTTTATGTTCCAGCTTTCGCACACTAATGCGTACCACCTCAAGGTCCTGTTACAAGTCATTTTCTGGAACGACTCTACACGGTGTAGTGTCCAAAGTGGGATGACAGTTCAGTACCATAGGCAAGTCAGGTACTGAAGATGATCAACTACTTGAGAAGTGGGATCGTGATCACACTGTTGCCAAACCTGACGTGTTTGGTACCACAATAATCGGAAGCAGGAGCCGTGTGTGCCTGCAA
This sequence comes from Mesocestoides corti, assembly GCA_900604375.1. NCBI lineage: Eukaryota > Metazoa > Platyhelminthes > Cestoda > Cyclophyllidea > Mesocestoididae > Mesocestoides > Mesocestoides corti. The sequence continues at coordinate 2,925 of UXSR01005753.1, forward strand.
TCGCATTTAACGGAACCAACGTATTCAACGTCCCTAGACATTCACGACCCTCCAGGACTGAAAACATACCTTTGATCGCTTGATCGGGGGTTCATGAGATGCCTCCGTTTTCCTCTTTCCACTTTTGGAAATGGCCGCCGGTGGAGGGGCCTCACTACCACCGGCTGGACGCTTGCCCTTCTAAATTAAAGATAATACTCGTCACGTAAATTAGCAGCACAGTATGGTCTATGTGCAACTATACGGCGCAGGTTGGAAGACGTGCGGGGACACAAAGTAATTATTAATTACCTAATGTGTTTAAACTTCCAACCAAAGGCACAAATTCCAGTTAGGTGGAAGTGAGACACGCTGTGTTTATACAAAAAAAACGCATTCCAGTGACCACCAGACAAGTAATTTGAGCGGTTGTTTGTATCTTTTTCTCGACACACTACTTAATTTGCATCCACTGCATGCAGATGGACTTCGTTAGCAGTGTACCCCTTCACGATCCGGGATTACACTTTCCAGAATGTCAAGGTCGTGGCAATTAGGCGAGTTCTACACGACAAATTTTAAGAGGCTGCGTGGTCACTTTCTGCCGAGCCATTCGGAAAGAGAGCATCACCCCAACGGCGGCTTTGACGTTCGGGATTGAGCGCATCACTTCGACGCAAACTGCACTATCAATGGTGTCGTTGTCAAAGACTAATAGAGGTCTGCAACCCAACTTAGTGTCTGTACCAAGTAACACGCTGTTAAAATTTAAAGTTATGTTCCAGCTGAGGACACTGGTCTAAAAGCCACTGTACGTGCGTCTTCGTTCCAGTGTCTATGCAATTCGTTATTTCCAACTGAGCAAAGAGGTCTTCAGCGAACAGTTCGTTTTGAAATATTCCAAGGTTTACGAAGACAAAGCGAGCATGAGAACTAGAAGGGTGAAGTGGGTGTAAAATCCACAGAGAATCAAATCCACGGCTGTTTGGTTGCGAAAAATTCTTACTGGCGCGGGATAAAAAAATAACCACATAGTAGAACTTAGCGCATTAAGACTATCCGCGTAAATTAACACAACTATGCATATCTTCGCACCACAAATTGCAAACAGCAGTGAATGACGAATTTTTTTACCACATTACTCCAGACTTTCCCGTACCAAGTGTCTCCGGAGTCATGCAAGGGCGGATTTAAGTTTGATGGCCTGTAGAGGCATCACAACGGCAACGCGCCAGAAAAAAACGTTAGTTGGAGTCTTTCAGCACAAACCTAATTACCTGCTGAAGCGACTGGGCACTAGCGTCCTGCTCCTTTTTCTCCTTCTTTGAGGCTACAGCGCTGGATAGATGAGCCCTGCGTTGGACGACCTTCACATCGAAATCGCGCAGCCGCCTCAGGTGGATGCCGCTTTCGGCCAGGCACCGACGAGCCGCCTGGAACACCGTCTCTGCATACTCCCCGGTCACCGAGTTCACCGCCATTCCGGCTACTCGCACAAGATGATCCAAGTCGCCGTGGTTCCTAGGGAAAGATCACGACGGACGTATTACGAGCAATATGGAGCCTTTCTTTTAGTATTAAGGGTATGTGCACACACAGAAACAAGCAGGCAGTCTCGGGCTTTAATAATAAAAATTTTGAATTGTATTAAGAAACTAGGTTCCGAGGCGTGAGTCACGAAAACGGAACGACATCATTTCTACTGCGCTTTTAGTGACTGAGTCGTAAACCACGTAATGAAAGGAGCACCGGTTCGATGACTCCTAAATTAAGTAGGTTTGGGTTTCCTAAACACAAAAACGTGATTATTGGACTAACTTTAACTTGTGGCAGTCAACCAAAGCAACAACCACCGTGTCGGATACCTAGGCGCCAGACACCACAAGCCCGTTGGCAAGAGGCGACTAATTCCTTGAAACGCACATCTCAGTACCGAAATATCGGTGCTACCTGAGGAACTAGGAGCTGCTTGCGGTGGATCTTAAAACAGCAAACGACAACAACAATTAGCGACCTAATTCGAAACCAAACAAATGAGTACACCTAGATTTTGATTACTTTAAAGACCGTCGTTGGCTCAATTTCACGCAGGGATGGAATGCAACTTACTTTTCGAAGTCTAAGTAGGCGAGCCAAAAGGCCGGTTTACTGCCGTTGTGTCCGGTTTTTGTCATTTGAGTCCAGAGATCTTGGGCGCGCTCCTTGTTGTCCAAAAACTTTGCCTACAGAGAGCACATTTTAGATACTAGAAAAAAAGTGTGCACGGGAACCGTGGCACATCTGAGCAGGTGTGAAGAGTCAACGATGACCAAACCTGCAAAAAGGATTGTCAGTGAACCAAAGCAGCTCTTTCGACCTAATTAGAACCGTTTCAATACAAAAAGGACGAAATGTGGAACTGCATGTAGTACGTTCAGACAGAGTTTGAGTGGGTTAGCACAAGGTGTTGGTACTTACCTCAACAAACGCCCAATAACGATAAATCAAGCAGTCCTGGTCACCCTGATCCGGAAAAGCTAAATAGAGACGAAAAACATCAATCAAGTGTGCGTGTGTCGTGTGTGTATGCGTGCGTTGACGAAAAAGGACCAAGTACGCACCTGATAGCACATGGTTATGGGCCCTCTCAAACGAGTTGCGCAACATTTTAATGTTCAACTCTAAAATGAGGAAATAAGAGTCCACCAATGTTATGAAAACGAACGCATAAATAGGCGAAACCAAGTCAATCTACTACTAAATGAGTTTAAACAAAATCGCATCTCATTTTACTGAAGTAAATCGTGATTTAATGGTGGAAACTCATAACAGTTAAGAGCAAACACATTCTGGATCCATCCGAATGCGCCCAGGAACGTCTTTCAACTCAAAATACCACGCAATTTTTCAAAACCGTGGATGTCAAAGACAAGCAAAGACAATGTAAAAGCCCAATGTGGCAGAATATACACCTCAAAAATAATTGGTCTTATTTCAATGAGATGACTGTCAACTTGAATTTAGACAAAAAGGCCTATTCACATTGGGGAGAGCGTGAATTTCACCAAAGGATGTTTCGAGGTTTGTCACGTCCCTCGCAAACTAAAACCGCGTCTTACTAGACTTGGCGTCAAATGACAAGGCATTGCGAAGGTGTGCTGGGGAAGTCAGAATTTCGAAAACTGTTCTCAGCATAAATGGGACTTCGTAACTGCTTGCACAATTGCCCCAAGTACACTACTATTCAGTCACATTACTGCTAGTGCCACCAACATGGGACCTCGTCAGTGTTTATCCATTTACATCCATTTCAAATAAGCTCAAGGTCGCCCAAGGCATGAGTGGGTGCGTTTGGATACGTTCCTCGGCGTTAGGCTAAGACAGTACAAGCTCTCTACCCGCCTTCGTCCTAGCACTGGTAAGATGGGGCCTGCGCTAGACGTGCAGGTTCTCTAGACAGGTGCTTTTACTTACTGGTGCTTGAGAGCCCATCCACGAGATGATTCGCGTTAAAGAGCATGAAGAAAAGAAGTTAACAATAAGGCCTACGTTCGCTATCAGATTCAGTGGAATGACGGAGGCGACGCAGAAGAAAGTCACAGTAGGCGATCCAGACAGCACTGAGATCAGCGGCTGACGGAAATCCACACTTCAACGCGCTCTCATAGACCTCTGGACAAAAGCGTAAAAAGGGAGGATACAAAAATGAAGCGAAATCGGAGCAGAAGGGGTGAAATGACGCGAGGTCGAAACAACTTTATAGAAGTGCTCGAACTAATTCGTTTTTATGCATAAAAGAAACACAGTTGATTACAAGGTTCCCAGCTACTACATTGTAAAGAGAAGAAATTTGGGTTTTGATACAAATTCTAACAATGTTATGGACGTCAAGCATAAATTACCTCTTCAGCAGTTAAAACTGCACCAGTCACCAAATGGTGAACCCAAGATCAGTAGAAAACCCAACAGAAGATGGAGGAAAGAGTGCCTAATCTTGGGGCATTTTCACAACGATGCCACTTTTGACCTACTCGCTACCAGCCTTTTTCACCTACACAGACGCTAAGAGATATGCAAAGATTGTTAACGCCGACATTCAATGGAAGAGACTGCATTTGGTAGCTGAGGCACTGAAGGACTAGCAGAGAAGAGTCTACGAAAGGGAGAAACCAAGGGACTAAAGAGAGCGGAATGATATTGTGGATTCAACTGGGCGTAAGGGCTTACCCTGAACTACGTCAAGCTCCTTGCTGAGTTGGCTCGCCTCTTGACTACTGCCACCATTATTCATCGATTCAGGAGCGGACTCCACAGCAAGAGCCCAAGCCCGTGCCTCACAAGCTAGTGCATATCGACACCAAAGTTGACTACTCCACGGGATGTTCCGCACAGAACGCGACAGTGTCGATACCAAACGGGTCAAATCGGCGGAGACGAAGACTTCCTTGAGAAAAGTAGGAACTGATTAAACACAAGTGCTTGAGGCAGAATAAACACAAAAAAACGAATTCAACCCACTAGATAGTCGGCCATTTGAAGCCAAATGGAGGGTTGTAGACAGAGATCTGTGATGGCTCTCTCGAAGAGACAGAGCACCTCAAGAGGCGTGAAGCTGACATCCGTGGGACCAGAGGCAGCCTTCTTGGCCACGTTGGCTCGATTGCCCTTGCGCGGGGCCTTGCTCACGGCCCAGTTCAGGTAGGCCTCCCAAGCCAGGAGAAGAGCCTTTTCGTCACCCTCGGCGTCCTGTGAGTTGGAAGATGCATTAACAATTGAAGGGCCGAGCCATACCTACATCCACCTTCGGTCGCAGACTAAGAGCGGGCAACCCAGTGCCACTTAGGATGACAAATTGAGGACCACAGACCGGCAGTTATACGTCCCACAAATTGAAATAAACGATAGATGCACGAAAAAGTGTTTGTCAAAGGCCTCCTGAGAATATGTGTGGCTCAGACCCAAGCCTGATAAAACGCAGAATCATAATATTGCAGACTTCTGATTCGCTAGGATGTTCTAACAATGTGTAATACTAAAATGTTCAAACGTTGAAGCAGAACACTACATTGAAGTCCTGTTGGCGACTGACTTACAGAGACAGCGGATTCGTAAGGCTCCACAGCATCCCATTTGGTCTGAGCAGCGGTGTAGGCGGCCAAACAGTCGGCAGAAACGCCACCTTCCTCGCTGTTCTCGTCTATCTTGACTAGACCAGCCCCAATCCCTTCAAGGAAGGATTTGTACTCTGTCATGGTTTCCTCCAAATCTATTGTAAAAATAAACAAGTCTGCATTAATGATGTGTTCGGGGCTTGAAATTGTTCAGTCCTGTGAATTTTCGCTTCCTGTTCCCTCAGGTTTCTAGCCCTATTGATGTCTATTGTTGGACAGGACAGATGAGCCAAACGTAGCCTACTTAATCGAATTTACAGGCTTCACCTGAAACATTTTACGCAAAAGAGACAAACGCCACTTCGAGGCCAAAACTGACACAATCTGTTTTGTTAGAGTAGGTGGCGGTTTACATTCCGGTTGAAACCGTATGCCACAAGCACTTCAGCGACGCTGGTTACATTCGAAAGAATTCAATTCATTTTTGGCATGTGTGGAGGTCGCACCTTTTCCTGTCACAAACGATCAAGCACTAATTCGCATAGGAGACTCGGGAAAGTGGAATTAAAGAGACTTTTTCCTACGATCAACCATAAAACTGATTTATTTGACCCATTTTGCATCTCTACACAAACGAGAATAGTTCATGTCCAAGCATTACAAGCAATAACAGACTTACCAACATGGGGTGTGCTCAATTGGCGCCTGAAAATGCTGTCGATTTTCTTCAGTTGGTTGGTAATGGCCACAGTGTCCTAGAATTGGGAAGAGGCAGTGGGGAAGACTTGACAGTACCAATGCTTGCTTATGGTTTGGTGTCAAGAGTGTTTGCAGATGTCTGATCCAGTCGAAAGACAATAAGGGATGACTGCGTGAAACGACAACGAAGAAAATAGAGTTGGGCTACTGAATAAAGTGTAATATAAAAATGAGATGAAAACTGCGGCTAATAAGGCTGGGAATTGAGAACGAAAGAGATAATATTGCGAAGGCAAGAGTCGCTGCAGACTGACTGCAAATGACACTGTGGAGTTAGGAATAAGTGAAGGAATTGTTGATGCCCTAGGCACGAAAGACAAAGAACCCACCGATGGTGCCTCAGATTGCAACTGTGCATAACAGATGATTTCGAACTCCCGATAGACCTCGAAGAGAAGGGCACCCTGCCGAAAATTGAGCCCCTGATTGGCTAAAGCCTCCTCGAGAACGGCGCGGGTGCGGTCCAACTGGTTTGCTTCCCCAACTGCCATTCCGCCGATGGCAAACTGACAGTACTCCAGCCAGACGTCCACGTCTATAATGGAAATCGGATCGTCACAGCCACCAAACACCCGTTGATCACATGGGGTGATTAGGAGCCAAATAAATTCACACTTCTGATATGGCCACCGAATGCAACACAATTATCCAAAATCGTGTTTAGCAATACAACTCATGGACGAGCTGTGTTGCATTGATTCAAAGTATTTGGTGAATTAAATATATGCAGTAAAACCCACAAAAAGCGTCAAAATCAGAAATCTACCAGTTTTCTTAAAAGGCCCCGCGACGAAGAACTGAATTCATACCATGCGACTTTTAGTAACTGAGTTTGAAGAAATGTGTCGTTTATTTCACTGCGAATTATAGTAAAGGTCAAGAACACATGTGGGTGACTTGGTGAAACTATGACAAGCACCTACTCTGGTAGTCAGCCAACGCCCTTTTAAAAAGCTTGTACACAGGTTCCCGGTCGTTCCCATCGGTCAGAAGGGACATCTCGTCTTTGATCCACTCAAGCCATAGTTCTAAGAAAACAAAAACTGTGATGTTAGTTCAATATCCCTTCCATCCCACACATTCCCCTGTTATTTTTACTGTCAACCAAACTACGATATACTGATTGTGCTAATCTAAGAACGTTTTGTGAAATGTCGACTTTTACTGGACAGTAGATCGAAATTGGGGGCGTTTTGACGCGGGTTTACATCTACACCGTCTCATTACCACAATGAGGGGCTGAGGGAAGTCCAAAAACCTCAACAGGCCAAGCCAATTAAAGGATGGACCAGTGGGTACGAAAAGCGCAACACAGGTGAGAATAGACCACTTGAACCGAAAGAAAAGTGACGAAACCAGGCAGGTTATTTCTCCATCTCACCCCACCTCAACCTCACACTGCGCGTATCACAACAAATAACTAACCAGGCGACACATTCAGAGTCTACTGATCAAAAACTCGCAGAAAAAGTAATTTAGTGAATTTAAACAGAATAACACATTAAAACCCGCATCAAGCAATTTCGTGAGATGGAGAGGGTGCACGCGTACCAGGAGTGAGGGGGAAGTGCTGGGACATGCGCTCTCGGGCCGCGCGCAGTCGATCGAGTTCACTGGCTTTGCGCAGAAGCGTTATGAGCCGCGTGTGCGCGTCATAGAGGTAGGGGTTGGTCTCAACCTAAAACGTCAACATATAATCAACTCTACTTTCCGTAGAAATGTAATTCCTATTGGGAATTGCCAACTGTTCTTGATTGGGTTTGTCCACTTGCCTGTTGTGAAACCTCGGCTATTTCTGCTTCCAAATTTTCCATGTCTTCTTGTCCATCATCATCACCATCCTCGGAAGAAGAGCTAGACAATGACGGCTCATCCGGATCCTCGGGATACATTGCTATGGAACTAGTGGGCAGAAAGTGTAAGTTTCATCAAAATGCAGGCCAGATTATGCACTGCCTAATTCATTTGTGAATTCAGGGATTGTAACAGTCGAAAGCGTGCAAATACTCTCCCATCTTGGTAATAAACGCGTGTACCATAACAGTTTACGCTAGAGAAGAAGGGGTGCAAATGTTGCCTTATGTGTACCTTCACAGAGCCTTCATTTACGAGGACACATGTGCCAAAGCATAGTGATCCGTAACGAAGAGCCGCAACAAACTACTTTGCAAGAACCAGAGGTACCGCAGGTTTTTGGTCACCAGTACTAATTAGTGGACTAAGTTAATTATTAAGAGCATGGCGCGAATGTAAACATCCAAATACAACTTTTCTGCATGAAACAGTCCTTACTATGCGAGGCTTAATTCCCGAAGAGTGCCCAAACAACAAGGCGGATTCAGTACTGCTAAAGTAGGTCATAGTTACATTTTTAAAATATTTTAAATTTTTTGACAATTTGTGATGCGACTATTTAGTATAATACGAAGTAAGTCCGTATTGTGCAACTGATAGAGTTAACATCGACCAGGTGCGAATAGTATGAGGTGATTTAATGTAGTGAACGAGAGGCATTCTAGGAGGTGCAGGAAGATTTCACACTCGAACACCTGAAGTCAGGTAATCACTAAAGATTATGAGGGGTTTCAAGCGGATATAAAACGTTCGAGAAACTAGTGGCTCCATCCACCATCAAATTCCAGTGGAATCGCATGACCGTCAGGTCTGGAGGCATTTAGATATAGGGCAGCATGTGCATTCATCATAAAAGAGGAATTTTTAGCGAAAAATACTTTAAATCCCTTTATACTGACTGTGGCTCTGTACTCCCCACGCCAGGTATGTAGATGGTGAAAATTGGCTTAAAATTCAACAATAAGTTGCGAATTATTGACAAACTAGTATTACATGGAGATGCAAATTATATCGGCCACAAAAATGACTGTACATATATTCGCAGATATTAAGGACACAAAGCCTTAAAATGCATAAAGAACTATGCACGGTCATATTACAGAGTGTCTAAAATAACTACATTTTCGGGACGACAAAGTCAACTTCAGAGTACAAGCTCACGTCTTATTGGGTAGATTATCAGAATACGATATTTCGTATAAGACGCAGATCTTTCGGCTCATATAAAACACTGGGAGGAGAATGACAATGAGCGATTTCGTATTTCTTATAGCTTTAAAAAAATATAATTGCATAGCAGCACATCCAAAATAGTCTGTCTTAGTCAGCACACTGATTAAGGGATGAGAAATTTCGGACGAGAGCTTTTTTAGACCTCGATTTGGCTAATCTTCTATTCTCACACCATCAGTGTCATTTAGTGTTGTTCAACATACAATGCTGGTTACTCAATTGCACAACTTCTTTTGCACCTTTTAAATGAAAACGTGAATATTATAACACCTGATTGTTTTATATTGCAAGGTCTTTCTGATGCAACCGAACCACACCATTTATTAAAAATTACTAGGAAGCAAAAAAAAATTTTCATTAAATATCACAGCAGCTTAGCATACCGTATTAAAAAGCAAGCTTACTTTCTCTAGTAACCTTGCCAATAATGGATCGACATTTCATTTTTTTTTCTCTTCTGCATGAGAACCAAAAATTAGTGGTAGGACTGAGTGAGTTCATTAACTTTCCACTATCCAATGTGTATAAATATAAGTAGTACTAATTTGAATATGACGAAAATTAATTGTGATATGCTATGGGATGTCACCTTCATCATTCATAAATTTACCTCAGGAACTCCTCTGAACGCTTTGAACGAATTACGATTCGACCAATCGCATTATTTAACTGGGCTTTTGCATAAAGCAAAATACAGCGATTTTTTAAAGAAAAATGCTGGGGGTTCATTCTAGAGTGAGCGTTGCAAATAGCATGTCCCCAAGTAGACTTTTTTTAGTAAAACTCGTTCCTTGCATGTGAAATCAGTCATGAACGAATGCTATTAACACTCTCCCATTCGCATCCTGTTCAAACAATCCGCCTACACTTCTTCAGTCACGCCGGTACTTAAAACGTGCAGAAACGCGTGGTTTTATCAGCAGGTCATGTTTGACCATTTCAAGGTCAAGCAATTCAAAGCTACATCTGCAGCGACAAAATGAACCTTCGCAGTTTGAAGATTGAGTGCTTAAATGCATATCTTGAAATACTGAAGCCTAGCACGTTGAATGTGGAATAAATGAACAACTCTTTGACAGATGTGTTAGTTATAAACGGGTTTTCATGCCGGAAACATGTGGTCAGGAACAATAAGTAGTGAGCAGTAAAGGATCTTCAGCAGTGTCATGTTACGTCTGCTTGTGCATGACGTTTTAGGGCTAAAAACTTATGTGAGGTCACAAGGGATCAAATGGATGCACGAACAAATGTGTTTAAGTCACTGCGAGATCGTATAACTAATAGTAAATATATTCCTTCTGTTGTCTTTGCCTTATTTGTTAGGTAAATTAATCGAGGGTATCAAGATCTTTTGTTTCACACAATCATACTTGAAATCGGAGATATCCAAAGCAATTTTTTGGTCGTATATTAGCAATTAGATATCAACTTCGAACATTGGTGTCCGACACTGACAGCGGTACCCTCACAACGCCTTTTAAAGTTAGCTCATACTCAGAAATGATTCTACTAAAGAAGACTGCATAATACTAGAAGAAGCATTAAACAATTCTGACCAAGCAACTGAGTACTCGTTTACGGGCATTCAGCCGATTATCCAAAATATTGATTTTATCGACTACTTTTATGTGGCACCGTGACATGAAGGTAATACGAGTGACTAAAATTATTGGTTCTTTTGGCGGATCATTTAAAGACAAATAAAAAGGTGCCTTTTAATTGCCATAATTTAAAAAAATTTGACTTTATTCTGACCTGAGCCATGCTCTTAGTGCCGCTTCATTCACATAAACGCGCAACTGAAGCCATTCCCATAATTAGCTGCATGAGTGAACTTGGGCATGGACCACGCTAGGACGATACTGCAGTTGGCTGTTTTGTTTTGTCTGTGACATCTCACGGGAAATTCTCTTGCCGATTAAATGAATTCCAAAACGAGTTGGAAAACAAACAAAATTAGTTTGATGTTCCCACCAGCCACAAAACAATTGAACACTAACAGAACTTGTCAGAAATGTGTCCAACAGGAAACTCTTCCTTGCTAAAATGCAAATAATAGCGGAAAAGGATTAGTTAAATCACTTAAAAGCCATCACGGGAAGCCTGTGAAGCATATACCTTGTGGAAAGTAAGTGATTTTTTTGCTAAAATAGCACTATCTACTCTGAAGATGTCAAGCGATCAAAATCACCGCCCTTTGGAAGAGAAATAGAGGGTTAATACATGCTTAAATAAGTCACTTTGAGTTACCAGTTTATCTAAATGAATGCACCTCTCAAGTGGAGGTTTTTAATCCACGCAATTGAAAAGACGTGACTGAGCACCGCAATGAAACATAGGGGATTGTGAGATAGGTGTCATTTTAATCGGATGTTCAAGTATACGGTTTCGTGGTTTCTAATTGCTTCGCAGGAAAAGATTTTTAAGAAGTCCGACTGGTTTTGCAGCTGCAAATATGCGAAATAAACAGTATCTTCACGTGACAGTGTAGTCACGCGGCCTAGGGAGACACAATCAATTAATGGGTGTTTGAATCGGGGATTTACGGAGGACTCGCTTTCCCAAAAAGCCATGGCAGGACCCTGCACCTGTAAGCCCAACTCAAATAAAAAGTCCCGTAAACGAGGTAGACACTACCTGAAGTCATCGCCGCCATCGTCCTCGGAAAAGTCGCCCCCAAAGTCGCGGAGACGCATTGCAGACTCCCTGCCACCGTGTGTCCCACCGTCACCCTCGAATACACAAACATGTCCACTCGATAACCTTGGACAAGAGTGCACTACACCGATTAAAAAGGCGAGGACTTGTAAGGCCAGATCTGCCAGAAAGCGTGCCAAGAAGAAGAAGAAGAGGAATAAGCTTATACCCCTGGAGCGACTCGAATGCCCTCCTAGAAGGAAATCGGCCTCCCCGAGACGCAAAAGCACGCCTAAAAAGAAGGCCTGTTCTCCAAGAAAATCTGCACCGAAAAAAAGACGTTCCTCCTCATCAGCATCATCATGGAAGTCAAGACTTCGTCCTCGACCATTGAAGACCCTACGGTACCCCTCCTTTAGGAATTTATGCAACAGCAGAGCTGGTGGGAATAATTCATCAAACCTCTCGATTCGCATGAGGCCGAGACCAAATGAACACTTAAATGCTCTTTTGGGCTTCTTGACACCGACTGACATACAGCTGGAGGTGGCCTCGCTACTCGAAGCGCTTGCAGTCGAGCCGGAACTGGAAACGCTTGCATTACCGAATCCTGTGTGTGGAGATGCCCCAGACCCAGGAATAACAAACGACGAAGAGCTTAGTGAATAAAATTGATTCAGCATTGGTAAAATTTGTTCAACAAAAAAGTTCCCCGAACGCACTTTGGGTAGTTTGGATTGGTCTCCATGTCACATGGGAGACGTTAATGGTTAGAAAACTGCTAATCTAACAATCCCTTAAAGGGAAGCCGTGCATTCTGGCAACGTCCCAAAAATTCCTAGTTTTGTTAAAAACCGGGTATATTACCTAAACCAGATGTTATATTGAGGAAATATCAATAAAAGAGATAAGGAGCTGATCCTGCGTAGGCTCTAGGGAAGTAATGACACCAAGTCAAAGTGAAAATTTTAGGTTTCATCTAACTGCAAGCTGCGACTAGTTTCTGCTGCATTAGCTTGTGCATACACACAACGTGAACGCTTGTGAATCCACGCGAGATAGCAACAGAGGTCGCTCACACTCCGATAGGTTTGAGCCCCGCGTAAAGTGAGCTAAGGGCAACCGTTTTGTTCGAGTTTTGTAGTGAATGGGCAGTTAAAAAGGCGAGGAGCCACCAGACATCTCAAAGCAGTCGCCTCCACTCCTCTAAGTCATCGATTCCCATTCATTGAATTGGCTTGAAACAAAAATAAAATGCAAACGTGCACTTCTATACGAAAATGGAACATCAATTTGGGTGATCACAATGGTCCCGGGTGCTTATGTTTATAAAGTAGTGTCATTCGACGGGGCTGTGAGAAGAAAGTTGACCCCGCACCACCGCGACCACGCGAAACGCGATCCCGTCCATCCTCCAGGTCCTCGCCATCGTCCAAGTTGAACTCTCCTCCAGATGAGCAGTAGTCTGCGTCTTCCTCGTACCACTTACTCCTCTCATCGATCGGGTATTGGCTTTCCTGAGTCAGCTCATCAATATCAGGGATGTGCCGATCATCGAAGGCGTCCCCAGTGTTGCTGGGAGGAGGACGATTGGGTACTTTGCGGGCGTTACCACCGGTAGCAACGCCATTGGGATATGTTTGGCTAAAACGTTCGCGTTGAGCTGCAATTTGGTCCTTGTAGAGATGGTCTAAACATTAGCACGGACAGTTAGTGTCCATTCAAGAGTTAAATTGCCAAATCAAAATGCATATGCATTGACCGACCAAACGATTTGCCGAACTCAGGGGCTACTTTCCAGATTATTAATGCATAACCCAACCCAATAATCAGTCTATTTAGAGGTCACCGTCTTTATACAGGAATCAGCAAATGTTTGGCTTCACTGGTCTTCATAAAACATGCGAATTTAATGAGTTGCGTCAACTGCTGTGTCAATCTCGACATAATTTTGTAGACTGAGTCATCGGCATATTCAACGAAACGTCTAACTTCAAACGATTAGTTCAGTAAAACTAGCACCTAGCAAAGGACATGCAGATTTTGACTGGTGACTTAGGTCTCGTACATTTGTAATTCTACCAGAAACCATACAACAGCAGATGACGGTCTACCGATGAACTGATGTAACACACACAGGCACATCACATGGAATACCTTCCCCCAGTCACCTGGATCTGGCCCAACATTTGCATTGGAGAAATAATAAGGATTCTAACAAAATAAAACGGCCTAAACCTGAATTAGCCAGTAAAAAATGAACACGTTATATTGCCTATTTACTAAAGTTCGATCAAATCTAACCGGGGCCGGTTGAAGGGAAGAACTCTACCAACAGGACCTGCGGCACACATCGCCACAGACCGCTAATTAATATGGTCGCGGGCGCAACCAAACAAAACAAAACGGGAGACGCACAGAAATCGGGTGGCGAGAGATGGCGATAACGATAGATCCAAAGTCGTTGAATGGGGTCATACATTACCGGAGAGTTGACGCCGCCTCCTTGTAGTCTGTCCAGAGCAGAGCTAATACACTGACTCAACTACAAGTTCAAAAAAGCACAAAGTGAGAGATTCTCCGACACCCGTGTAGTGTCCCAAAGAATTTAATCTTATGGGCTTTCAATAACCCCCCCCCATCCTAGAGACGAGGCTCAACATTCGACTTCCAACAGCCCTAGCCCAACCTCCTAACTGAATTAGCCAACGTCTGCGAGCTTCGAACCCCACCGGGGCTGCTCATTTTGAGGTTTTAATCTATACGCTATGAATTTCGCCATTAGAGGCTCTCAACTACACAGCTGACCAGTACACCACAGAGTATCCGCAAAGTGAATGGATAATATTTTCGTTCCTGGAGGGAAAATCAAGTGGACAACCATCCACAGGTGGGCTTAAAACAATGGAGAATCATTGAAGTATGCGGTCTAAATCTGAAAGTCATGTTAGCAATCGTGTATTTGTTTAAGCGAACATACTCAATGCACTACTGGGCCTGCATGTAGTTTTCCTGCCAGACAATGACAATACGAACCCATCAAATGGAGCCCGCCAGACATGAGGTGCGGCCGTACTAAATGGACGCCCTGCTGTGCTTTACCCCACCGTCCAGTTTTGGCCACCTCTGACACCAGCAGACGGTAATCAATCTGCCTGTTGGTCATTCAGAAAGACCGACATCGCCAGAAAAACAAAACTGCGAAGCAAACGAATGACAATCGCAAGTCTTGAATCGAGCTTCTTTGCATGGTAAGAGTTCAGTAGCGAGGATCGACGAATGGCACGAGCACCCCCGTGTCTCGAGACAATGCCTGGGCACTGTTCGTTCCTCGCACGCCCTGTGGGGAACTTAAAGGGGCCCGATTTGTGGCTTGAACGGTGCCTCGCTTCATCAAACTCCTGAGACCCCAACATACCGGCCTCAGCAAGAAGGCAGCGAAGTTGCCTAGGGTCTGCGTGTTACGGTAACCCTAGACGATCAGCACGGCAACTTATGAGCAAAAACTGACCCAGAATCAGACCATTTTTTATAGTGGACTTCTGACGGGTAAATAAGCACTACTCAACTCTTGAGTGGCGTTGACTGACTGTGCTCGATTCACTTTTGTCTGCTATTTCATGGTTAAAATATGCAAATAATGAAGATCAAATGGCCAGTAGCTAAATTCTAGCTCTGTAACGCCAAAACATGAAGGCATTAAGAGGAATTCTTGTCATGTTTTAATGAAAATGAATGAGCGTTTTGGCGTCCGTATCCTTTGGCAAGTGTATTGACGTGCGGGAAGGCAGTATTTTAGACTAATGCGCACATTTTAATTTTGATCTCACATTCAACTTATCTTCAGAAGCCAAACTGTTCTTTTAACGAATATTCACACAAGCGCGACTGTAATAGCGATTAGAGCATTAGCAATGTCGCCCTCGTTTTAACGAAGCACCACCTGAAAATTGAGACGTCTGACCGGTTAACCGGCCGATCCGATTTGGACTTGAACCACTGAATATAATCTCATTTATATAATCATCGAAGCTGGCTGAAAAAATGATGTATTTTATTCTGCCAAAAGCGTTGTAGCGTAAACGAAGCTGTGCTGATTTGGAGGCAGTGTAAATTTTACTGGGTGGATACCGATCCAAGCCGCAGTAAGGAGTGTTTGCGTGGTTGTGGGACCTCCTGGAAGTCTAATCAAGAGATACTCTGATCAACGAAATAGGTACGCAAGCTATGTGCCTTTTCCGGCCACATTGGTGTCACTAGCCTGTATCCTAACTGACATACTACTCCCAAAGTCAAATGAGCCCCGGCATTTAGACATGGCGTGGACGCACAAAAGCGGTGAGCACGCTAACCTGTTTGTGATTGAAGTGAGGCACAAGGTAGCCGCTGTCCTGAACGAGCATTGCAATCTCGGGACGTGTGCCCTCGCCATTGGGCAGCCTGGCGACGGCGTCGCGCACAATCTCCGAGATGCTGACCCAAGGCGGGCGGTCGGGACGCAGCAGCGGGTGGTCCCGCGCCGACATCGCGGCCCGGCTGCGGCCGTTCACCTGCGACCCTCCGAGGGTCCGCACGGGACCCACGACGGACGCGTAGCCGTGTTGGTTGTACACGTACGGCGACCACGGCCGAGAGTAACGCTCGGACTCCTTAAAGGAGAAAAAGAAAAAATTTGCATGTAATCTGTGCACATCCTACTTCGTGGGTTCCTAGTAAATTTCCGAAAATTCGGACATCCAAATAAATTGTTTCATTGCGGCCAACAGAGTAACGCCCTAGTAGAACTATCAGTTTTATGGTAAGAAAACTGTCAATCTTTCCCTAGTGCCCGAGGCAAGCAATATTCCAATGTTGTCACAGTGTAATTGCCGTCATACTACTAAGTTGGGTGTTAGTGCAGTCGTTGAATTTCGATGCTTCGGAGACGCGGGAAAGGAAAACTGACCTGAATTTGAAACATGCGGCGCTGTTCGGGGGTAGACAGTTTGCATTGCCAATCAGTTGAGCTGCAAAAAATGAGGAATTGAGGTTTGTAGATTCCCTACAGCACATCGGTGTTACTAGCAAGTCTCCACCGTTATTCAGAATTGTGCCTAAGCGATCTGTCATAAATGGCAATTAGGTGATCCAAAGCTTCAACAGACTGAAAAAAGGAATTCACTATAAGGCACACTTTAAAGTAGCTCGAGACTCCTTCGCCAAAAACTGATAATTCTTGTAAAAACCTCATAAGTTTCCACCAACACAGTGCACGTCTGATCCACTAGGTATACTTGTGCTGGATAGTGCTGCGGCAGCAAAGGCCATCCAACACTAAATTGAGACCCAAATCGAGTATCTAGGGGTTGTGGTAGTGAGTTTCCTAATGGCACAAGAATATCGAGAAAAGCTGACATTGAGGATCGAAACATACAAATACGGCGGCGCAACACGATCGATGTTGACAGCCTTTCCGTTCTTTTCTCCCTCGCTCTCGGAACCATCATCGTCTTCTTCCTCGTCTACGCCGTCTCGCTCCGCATCGTCCGCCCGACGTCGATTGCGCAGCGTCGTTTGGCTCGAAGCGTCGTCCATCATGAGCTGGCTCATCGCCTCCCGCAGACCCCCGTCCTTCCGCGCCCAAAGCGTGAACAGACGCGCAAGCAGGGCGGTCTCACTTTCATCGTCCAGTCCGCTCCCCTCCCAATACCAGGTGTGGGTGTTGGAGTCGAGCGTGACGAAGGCCGAAGGGAGGAGGTGCATGAGGTCTGCAGACGCACTGCTTTTCGACATGAGACGACTAAGCGTTGAATGGCCGGACCGACCGGAGAGCAGGGAGAGGGCGTGCCGGACTACTTGGGACCAATCTGGACACTGAGAATGACGTAACAAAACGTGTCAGCGGTGGCAGTGAACGGCCACTATCCACGTTTGCGGTAAAAAAAACTGCATACTCTATTTATCCAGGGGGAGTTGGTTCGTTGAACACGGGTGCTAGAATTCCAGACATGTACAAATTCGCAAAGCTGGTCCGTAGACAAACCGCCTTCTTCCGACATGGCGAGAAGCATAATGCGTAATACGTTGAAGAATCCGCGTACGTACCTTAACAAGTAAGAGGATAATTGCAACACAAAAATACCATTAGTGGAGAAAAATTGTAGAAGGGACGTACTGTGTCAATGATGATGGAAAATTTTGCAGCTGGCCCCTACAAAGGAATATTTTAATGCTTTCAGAAAGATTACAGGGTACGATAAGCGTCGAAAAAAGTGGAGGAACAAATATATTCCAAGTGAGACCTTGAGATGGCTATATTAACGACGAACAAGGACATTAGTAACAAGATCTTCAAATACTTTTACGGTAAATACATGGATAAATAATCAACAGGAACATAAATTTATATTGTTGGCAAAACAAACGCAAAGAGGACACGTTTTAATACCGTTGAATACTAAAGCATGTTCTTCAAATGGAAAGTACACTCTACAATTCACTTTTAGATTTGACTAGCATTCAGTTTTTTTTATTTACTAACAATATCCTGCGTCATTGACAGACAGCATGGTTCGAAGTTCATTGCTAAAATGAGTAACCCAAGTTTCCAAACCAAACTAAACAACAAAAGCCATGAAAAACAAAAAAAAAACACATAAAACGTTCAAAAGTTGTTTAATAGAAAGGAGAATCGATTGTGACTGTCTAAATGATATATCAATTACAACTGCATATAACTAAGATGCATAGTTAAGAAACTGGGCAAGTAAAAATGCAATATAATCTAGGTTGTTTATTGCATATCGGATATATACAGGTAGAGAGCCAAAGGTCATTGTAGAAACCAAGTATGATGTATTTTACAATTTCCTCAAGCTTAATTTATTTAAGCGACTACTACTTCGCCCGATGCCTCTGGATAAAAGTGCTTAATTATATATCAGGATTTTGGACCATGCTGTACGTCAAGACAGCTGTTGTAGTGGAACTTGCATATTGCAAAGCCCATATTTTCCACCAAGGGAAGAATATATAACTTCAATCCTACTCAGGAATTCCCAGTGACAGGTAGGATTAAAATTGAATTGGATTATCAATTGTCATTAATTAGACTACTTTCGCGTGGAACAAAAGTTCACAAAAAACCATCGGATTGGCAGCAAATTATAACGCAGAAATTACTTACCGAGATCTAGGTTTCTTTATTTGTGATTTTTCACTGGAAGACTGGCCATTACGCTTTGTGATAGCCTTGGTTTTAGTGTTTCTTCTTTTCGTCTTTTTACTCATTTTGACGAAGCCGCGTTCAACTTCGACAGCTTGAATTATATCGCTTAGTTGAATACCATCGATATCTTCGTCTACTATCCCAAGCTGACGCTTCTCGGAGTACTCGGAAATCATTTTCTCGAAATCAAGTTCTTCGTTCACTTCTGAAGGCGTCAAATCACACTCTACAAAGTGAAGTCGGAGAAAACGCTACTTACGTGGTAAAAGCGATATGGAGTTGAGTAAATCATTGTCACCCAATTCAGAAGCTCTCACTACTTTCTCAAAAATTTGCTTCGATTTCGTATAAAGAGCGTCGGCATCAACGTGTAAATTAGACAAACGACTAAGACACTTGGCTTCGCGTTCAGTAATTGGTATATTGAGTGCCTGGATATCAAACAAGTACAAATAATGAACATACTGTTTTCTTGGCTAAAATACTCCTAAGAAGCTTAAGCCGTGAAAAAAGCTGTTCCATTGTTGCCCTTCGCTCCTTTTTAAGCGTTTCAGAAAACATTAAAATGCGGTCGTTCAATGAAACATCTGTAGAAATATCCGGGGGAGAGCGGAACAATGGACCTAGCAATGGTTGAGAGGGCGTGCTATTCACCAATTCGTCAGCTACATTGGTTGCCACCTTGGTGTCTTTAGCCAACTTATTGTAAGTATAATTAAAAATGAGACATACTGGCTGATCCATTACGCAATTGGTGACGAACTTTACCGGCTTAAATTCTTTTTCGAAAGAAATATTTTTAAAAAGATAAGATTGGAAATAACACTCGGTGGTGAACACCTCCGTTGGCAAACCGAGAATGGCCAAGACAACTTTCACAAATTTACAGGAAAATCACCCTCCAGTGTGGTTGTGGTGTGGCGTCGGATTAGGGCGCAGACATGTTGGACCACCAGGCCTCAGCCAATCCCGTGTCTCTCTGCGATCCAATGGCATGCGGGAAAGGAAGGCAGCCAACCAGAGAAGGACATGACTGAGTTGATGTATATAATGAGCGGCGTGGCCAGCGTGGCGGACTCGGATGGAAGGCGCCTGACGCGTGGTTCTGGGTTCTGATTGGTCAATAATGTCCGTTTTGTTGTACCAGTCCTTTTCCTATTAGGGCTCGCGTATTCTATATTGGTGGCAGCGGATGCGTTCGAATAACGCGAATTTAACCCCCAACCCTTTCTCTTCTATGGTCAACAGAGTCGAAGACCCTTGAATGCCACCTGAAATTGTCATGGCGGTCATCCGATGTCCAATAAATTGGATCCATAGACATTGCCCTGGATTAGGACTTCTGCATCTAAAGAGGCATTGGCAACTCAGCGACGACGACTTGGACAGTGAAAGCCGGCTAGACTGCAACTGCGAATGAACCTTCGATGGATGATGAGTCCTTCCTGCAAGTCTACAAGAGCAAAGTCCCTCGTCAACTATTCGCATGGGCCACTATCCTGCAAGATGTGGGGTGCGAGGAGTGTCAAACTGGATATTTTGCCAACACTGGATATCAACAACAGAAGCTAAGGACAGCTTCACTCTAAATGGAGAGGCAGTGTGGCGACGGATCAGGGCGCAGACATATTAGGCCACCTGGCCGCGGCTAATCCTGTGTCTCTCTGCGTTCCAATGGCATGTGAGGAAGATAAGCAGCCAACCAGAGAAGGACATGACTGAGGTGCTGTATATAATGGGAGACATGGCCAGTGTGGTGGACTCGGATGGAATGCGCCTGACGTGTGACTCTGGTTTGTAATGGGTCAATAAAGCCTGTTCTGTTGTACCGGTCTTTTTCCCATTGGGGCTCGGGTATTCTACACCAGTAAAACGGTTTACAAGCTAACAACCTTGAAACATTTCCAAAAATCAAAATTAGGAATTCATTTTGGAGGAGGTAGCTGAGTTCCAATGGAACCAATCATATAAATTATTAAAAAGGCTCTTTTCGTGGAAAAAACTGCCTTTAGATCAAAACACTACCTTCCAATATTATTGATAACAGCTAACAACGTTCACTGACAATATTTTTATTGTCTTTGGTATTCCTAAATTAATCCTATGAGTCCTCTGCATGAAGAAGTTTCCTACAAAGTATAACAATTGGGTAAAGAACTTGCATTTTCGACGTCTTTTCTCCATATATATTTCCTTTTTGGTACGTTGCACATTAAGGGTTGTTTAATGTATGTCGTCAGTGCCCTAGCATTCAATCAGCAATATTTAAAGGGAAGAAAACCTGAATTAGTAGATTCTGTTTTAATGAACTGAAAGTGATTGCCTCTCTATGACCTGTTTTTGAAAAGGATTTGAATTGAAGTGGTCATAACTTTATACCATTACCCATAAATGATATTCACTTCAGTCAATCAAACGAAGACTGAAAGCGTCAGACCCTGTACTGGGTATGCAAATACTTATGGGAAAAACGAAGGAATTTTTCAGTCACGAAAAAGTATAGACCAAGGATTATGCTACTGTCAACCAGACATAACATTTGGTGGGGATGTTAATGACGAGTGATGAATCTTTTTCTCGTCATTATATTGACTCAATGCCTTTTTCCAACCATATTTTATATTATGTGGGATAAGTTAATGTAAATATATTTAGGACCATCGGTTAATAATTTCTCATACGAAAGTTAGCAAAGTACTGTTTAAAGGCAATTTTCAGAGGAATTTCTTAAGAAGGAATAACAGATTTTCTTCCTTATTGGTTGCAAGTTTACATATTATGTTCAACAATACCGTTCACAGTAGTGATATTGTGCTGCCATTATACTTATGCGCGGCGTCTTTTGTGTTGTCCAGATTATACATATTGATATCAGAATTCGACCTCCAGGGAGCGCGCCACGATCCCTAAATCACAGCAACTTCAAACATAACAGCCGTCGCCCCGTGAAATCAGGTCTGCTTTCATGGTGAAAAAAATGTGCGCCCTTTGCTCTCGATTTATTAGGCAAACTTTTTTTAAGAAACACGCCTACGTAATGTGAAAAAAAGAATTTTTTCTGCGTGCTTTTACTTGGTTTAACTAAAAAAGTTTATGTTGGATAGGGCTTTTTTGTTCCAACTCCACATATTTACTTTCACCCATCGAATTATATGCTTTTGGTCTGCTTCATTCTGTCGCACTCAAGCCATATTACAAAATAGTGAAATACTTAACATAGAGTCATAAAGTCTAATATGTAATAATTATAAATGGAAGCTCACTTTTAAGGCCTCTTTCCATTTGGTTTGTTAAATCAACCTTAATTTGCGTGACCTTGAAACTTTTGAGAGCATTGAATTTTTTGAAATAGTAGTTCTGTTCTGCTTTTGCTAAATATCGTTACATGTCACGTAAAGATACCATTTTCAGCGACGAAGCTGAATCCATAAACAGTGAATTTGAGAGGTAAGTTGCCTAAATTTTTTAATTTTTTTTGAAGTGCAAGGCCGAAAATAAACTTTTTTTCTCTGGTAGGAAATGCGTACATAATGTGTATTTTAGATTAAATATGCCTCCTTATGGGAACGTTTGCTTTTTTGTTTTGGAATTTTAATGAGTTGTGCCGTCGGTTCTTCAATGCCGGTTTCATTTCTGATTTTCTCTGACCTCGTTAATGATTTCTTAGCATCACTTATGGGAGGACAGTTAAACATGCTTCCCATAATTCACAGAGTCGCTATAGTTGGTGGCGTGACATGTTTTGTTGGTTTTTTACAGATGCTTTGTTTGCAAACAGTTGCAAAAAAGCAGGCGCGGAGAATCCGTTTGCTTTTGTTTTCGGTATGCCATTATTAACCTAACTAATTAGATTATAGAAAGTACTCTCACAAGACGTTGCTTGGTTCGATGAACAAAATGTTGGTGCCCTAATAACAAAGCTTACAGAGGGTGTGGAGAAAATTGAAGCTGGAATTGGTGAAAAGCTGGGCATCTTTATTCAGTGCATAGTTATTTTTATAAGTGGACTGATTATTGGCTTCACCAAAAACTGGAAACTCTCCCTTGTTGGCTGTGCTATTCTTCCACCTATCGCGATAGGATTTGGACTACTTGGTTACCTAGTTCGGAAGTTTACAGCAAAAACGCAGAGGGCCTATGAGCGCGCAAATAACATCGCAAGTGAAGCCTTGGGATCTATTAGAACAATATTTGCATTCGAGGGTCAAAAAACTGAACTTAGTCGCTACACCGCTGAATTAAATGAAGCTGAAAAGGTCGGAATTAAAATGTCAACTAGTATCGGTGGAGGTAGGTTTATGTTACATCCACTATTTCAATGCGATAATTTTCTACTGGCGTTTCCTTTTTCGCATCCTCCTTCCCTATTTTTAAGCGGCTAGTTTGAACACGTTAAAATGCCATTTATTGAATTATCTCTTTGTAACAAAACAATCTTTGAGCTAATAGTTTTTGATGTCAAATTGATATCGATATAATGCACAAATGGAAAACAACTCAAGGTGCTTACCCTTAGTGTCACCTACTACATATATGCAAGCACCTAAATGCTTTCGATTCCATTTCTATTTATGTTTTTACTTTTGTCTAATTTTTCCCTAAAACACACGTATAGGACTTGGTCTGTCGGAAGCGTTCATCTACATTTTGATAGCCGTGATGTACTATTACGGTATTGTGCTTTTGACAAGAAAGGAATCCAACCCAGGAGATATCGTTATGTTAAGTCTGCCATGCTTTCTAATTCTGATGTTTTAAAATAACTTCTGACCGCAAAATCGCGTCGCTGACATATAAATCCTCATATG
>UXSR01005754.1:12965-29740 GCA_900604375.1 Mesocestoides corti
CAGCATAATGTACGGTTGACTTGATGTCTTTTGTCTACTTAACGTGAGCTTTTGCACTATCGTTCACAATAAATGATTTTAATGATAACATGAAACGAGGCTTGGTGATGCTTGTCTTATGCTACCGAAAGCAACAAATGAATGCATGTAGTTAAATGGATCGCAAATTGCACTAAAAGATGGGCCAACAAGTCAATTATTTGGCAATTGTTTAGACAATTATAAGATAATTGTCTAGTAATGTAATTTTACACCAGTACTTGAGTGCAAGTCATTGATCTGTTTGGAGCTGTTGGGCACATCGGATTTATCAATTTAGCTGCCTATCTGATAACTGCTGCAAAAATATATGCATCCGTTGTGACTAGGTTTGGTTAAATTGCATGTGCTTTTTAGTATGCAGCCGTTTTTAGAATTCTCCAAATGCATGCCAAATCAAGTCGGTGTAAAGAGACCAATAACATCTGTTTTCATGCAAGTCGGTCTTTATACCAACTTTCCTCGCTGATTTAGACACTCTTCTGTTAAAATGACACAGTTGTTTTTTTTTCATAAACTACCATTTTCCATTTACCTCCTGAATTGTGGATAATTCATTCCTTGTTCAAATAGACAAGACGTCATTGTCAGTTAAATTAACCTAAATAGCACACCATGAACTAGTGTCAACTGTTGATGGGAGTTTGCTGTCCCATTCAACAGTCGTCGTGTAGTCTTCGTCAACGTTTGTAGAAACTAAGGTAAAAAAGACCATGGTTGAGTTGATAAAATACTTTACCCCATCACATTTCCAAAAATCTTTACGAAAATAGAAATAAAACGGTATTTTACCTTTGATTGAATTTTTATCATAAACGGTGTTTTATTAAATGAGTTGGCAGCCTGAGTTAGTACCTGAAGCCACTAATAATGAAATTCTGCAAAACAAATAAACTTTCTACCTGCTTTTTAAACCTGTTGAATGCATTTACTTGTTAAGACAATCATTTGTAATATACAAAGTTTATTTTCCTAATTCCTTGTGTAATCAATGTTGCCAATCAACTTAGCTTGTGTCTAGATGCAGTAGATCACTTGAACAGGTTCGGGAAAAACCGGAGATGAATTTATCACCAACACAGCAATGTCTAGTACAAAACCCTAACGCTGATTCTTTTACGGCACGGAGGTACTAAATCAAATGCCTCAATTAATCTTCCTGCCGTTTCTCCATTAGAATCTTTATATACGTTATTCCAAACACAACATTCAAAACTCACAATAATGTACACTAAAACTTAGGTTTTTAACAGATCCGTAATCTACTGCGGTGTGCACGTTTGCTTGCACGTTCACCATTACAACGTATCATGGTTTTCGCTGACTGCTGTCACTCTCTTTGCATATGTGCCATGGAGTTTTGCAAATGGACATTTTTCGCCGCAAAAGCTGTCACCATGTCAAACGTCAACTTAGACACTATCAACACCACCATCACATATAGCATCATGGACAATATTTTGAGTCGTGTGGATTGCTAACGTCCCTACGAAATAGAAGTGAATGGTGCTTGGTGAACGTTAGCCAACGTTAGCCAATCGAGTATCATTAACGCATTCTTTAAGAAATGATAGGGACCATTTTGGTACCTCGTAAATTAACTACACGTACAAATTTCGAGAATAGCCACATGAATAAAACAACATAAATTTGTTCCTATTAAGTCAATTTAATAAATCATCAACATAGTAGCAATGCAGTTGTTGAAGTGATAGTTTTTTGTCTGGCGATGCACACGATGAAAATGCGAGCCAACGAAGCGTGTTGTAAATTGGTGCTGGAACTGAAGATTGTGCACGCAGCTTCATATAATGCCTACACCCATATACTGCCTACAACTCGCCTCAATCTCATATTCTGGCCCCTCCTGTATGTCATCAATTCAAAGTCGTCCCTAGTTCCCGTTTCAGCATGGACAAACTGCACAAAATTATTTTAAAAAATTGTGAGGCTGCCGAAAATAAACTGAGATTACTTTAGCAGTGGCGATTCAGCCGAGCAATATTTTTTATTAAGATACACAAATCGTTAAACCAGTTTAGGTGCAAGGCATTTTCAACACGTTTTGACCTCTACATAATCATCCTGGAAAGATGTGCAAATCATTTCAAAGCCGACACCTGAATAAAATTGTATCGTTGAAGCAGGACGCCGGTATCTATGACCTCCTTCTCAGAAAATAACAGCATCATGCCACATTTATTCAGGTCTGTGTGTTCACGCCGTGTTTACTGCCAATTCAGCAGCAAAATCAGCTCACAGTGATTGAGCATGTGCTTCCTAAACAAATTTCCTGTTATTTTAATGGCAATCTGCCAATGCTCATGCATCATTGCTAATTACTTCTCTACTTGAACAAACTGTGCTCAAGTTGAGTATCTGATTTGCAAGAAATAGTTCTTCAGTTAACGCCATGTGACCCCCTGCTTTCATGGGCTAGTTGACTTGGAAACATGGCAGGAAATAGGAATAACAGAACATCTAGTTAACAGCCCGTAGCTACCCGAGGATAGGAAAAAGGAGGCGACAGAGAACACGACCGTTTATTAGAGTCGAACCAGCCAAGTGACCTTGTGTGCGTATGAGCGCGCGTGCGTAACAGGCAAATGCTGACAAAAATCAATAACAAAATGGGATGAGTCATCGCTACACACGGGCCTTCATGCACGCACACTCGCGCGGGGCGGCTGTCAGTCCACCACAATTTCATGTTGAGCGGAAGCATCCTGCATGCTGCATAAAATACAAGCCGCAACATAAACTGCTGTGCAACATGTTATTACAATAATGCTGGCTACGATGCTCACATTCAGGTGGAATACTGCAGTCATAGTGTGTTGTGTTGGTTTGGCAAATTCACGCAGTGCACACTGAATCCAGCTAATGTGCAAATATACTCACGCGCCAAATAATTTCACGACGCGTCTGATGCATATGGGTAGCATTGTACTCAAGGGACGTAGCACGGCAAATTCAGGTAACTTAGATGTTAGCATTGATAAGTGAAGGATTCTGCGATGTAACGGCAGTAGTGCTGGAGTACACGCAGTAAAGGAGGAAAAGGTGGCGTCCACCGATGGTCTCAGTTACCACGTGGCAGGTACACCCCGCTTGTGATGCTCCTCGTGCCTTGCAGTCTAGCGCAGCTCGCCGCCGTCACCGATGCAGGAGATCCGCGCAACGTCCCTGCTGCCGGTTCATCAAGTATCGGTAATCTTGGTAGTTCACACACACACGCACACACACACACACACACCACGTCAGCTACGAATGGAGCACACTTGGCGAGGCCTCGCTGCATTTCATGTGACGACCACGAGAACCACGACGGTTTCTGCCACCTGGCCTCCAACTCGCTGGATCACGGACGCGCGCCGCCACGCCCGGCCACTTACAAATCTAAATTTCAACCTACAACAATATCAACTTCCTGCACACCAACATAATATCATCATTTTTCAATTTGTAAAAACAACAACTGCAACATAGACAATAGCATCTTGTCTCTGAAAATAGCATCTTGTCTCAATTTGCAAATCAACAACAGCAACATGGACAACAGCAGCTTGTCTCTGAAAATTCCAGGTGACTTGACAATGCCATCCTACATTCTTCTGAGTCTGTAAATTTCTCTGTCTGATATCATTAACATTACTGCATAAAGTGCGCGAGTAACGAAAACTTTAAAGCATCTTCACAAGGTCCTTATTAGCTTTCTTTGTCCGTAATGTAAGTACTCACTGGCGAAGTTCTGTTTAGTGTGCATAGTGAATACAGGGGTTGGTGTGGTTTTGGGCATGTCTGTTTTATATTTCGCAACTATGGTTTATTTGTTGCACGAACATCTGAGTTTGTCAAACATGAAAACAAATATTGAACGCAGCACTGTCACACCGAAGCGAGGTCATTGCTTTTGGCAAATACCTTGTCAAGATCTTGATGTTTCCATGGTTGTTTTAAAGCCTGATTATAATTTTTTCGCAGCAGTTAAGCAGTTTATCATCTAATGAAAACTACTACGCATAATAAAACTACAAGATCGATTCTGCAATGTTGTAGATCGTCTACAGTTCAGCACTGCCCTGGTTGCGTTTGGGTATAAATTGATACTTTGATTTTCGATTTGCTATTATAACACACCTCACAAAATGCTATTGGTTAACACAAAATCCATCTTCAAGACGAGGAATTCAACCGAACCCATGAGACAAATGTTCTCTAGTGATGACGCCTCTAATGCATTTTGCCATTCAACATCTGACTGGACCCAATCAGCACCATTTAACCTACATTCTGTAACACGCTGCATTTTGACCATTATTTTTGAAAAAAAATTGCTGATTCCTATACGGGATGCCATTTCTTGTCTTAAATTGTGAAATTAATATTAATGATTTTGAGACAAATTGCAAATAAACCGAGCCACGCATTTTAGTGATGCTTTTGCGTTTTTAATATACAGATAAATTACATCATTAGTCAAGATAATTTTTTTTCAGAAAAAGATATAACAAAGCATTAGAATATATCAAAATCGTTGCAAGCAAAACACAATCAATGCCAAAATCTTAATCAATTTGATTATGCAAAAAATGTACTACTGAAGTATTCTTAGTCTACTTTTACATTTACAACTAGTAGTAATGGAAGTCAAGATTTCCTACAACATATCAAATGTGATTTGCATTTTTCGACTGTGCCAGCCACTATTGTGGTGATCCTGCAGCCAAAATAATAAACAAGATACAGCTTCTTTTTTCAGTTTGAAAAAAACAACACATCCGATATTGGGAATCAGAATGCATCACATGGGGTCAAAAGTCTTCACAGCAGAAAATAAATCCGAGTGTCCATTATTAAAGAACATGTCTGCACATCGAGTATAGGTCTCAAACAGATGAAATAAATTGTTGACATTTGTGAAACAGTCATCTATTCCTAACAAAACTTACTAGATTTGATAGCTTACAGAGGGGAGAAGGGTAGAGGCGCAGAGAACCACGAAGTGAGTAATGACTAGCACGCCTGTTGGGACATTAGTGCCTCTAAGTAATGTTTAAATTATAGTATAACCTAATTATTGGTTGTTGCGATGTAACTGTCCTAACCTCTTACCTAGTAGAAATCAAAGCGAGCATTTGGATTTAGGTGATTATATTAATGACTAGAGCATCATTCGCCATTACATTCGAGTAGGATTAGGTACGTCGAGTGCGTCACTAATTTGCCTTAAAATCAACACCAAATTTATATTTCTTGATTTTGATGTGCAAATCTATATCTTTAGAAAAATTAGCACAACGAGAAATTTACACGAATATGGTCGGATTTTTTCCATTAAACAGTGGCTGTTTTGTAGTGGCTTAATTAGCACCACCGTAAAACTCTCCAGTTAACAGCCGTAATAACCTTAGAGGAGATACAACAGTTTACCAGAGTTGAGAATACGCGTCAACTTGTAAACTCCAGGTTGACGCTAACATCAACACCAACCTCAGTAACCGTAATATATAGTAAAACATCAATTCTACATGGCCCCTTATTCCTTGTTGCGCCCATGTCAATTAAACTTTGCCGCCTCTGCGGTTACAAAATTAACGCAGTAATAATCCAAATTTCATCCAATCACCAATAACTGCATAAAGCCTTCTTCCTCTCGGATTTGTTTTGACGCATTTCAAAAACAAACATGCACATTCGTTCAACATTTATCTTGCTGGCACAATCCGCTTCATTATTTTAACCAGCCTCAGTCGCCACAAGCAATTTCTGCGATTTGTAGAACGTCCCTGCGGTAGTTAGCATTTCTTGTTTCTTCTGCAAAAAAGGTAAAATAATGCAAGTGTCGGTGAGATTGCCACAGCATTCAAATATGGTTATCATTGTCCTTAGCATAAATTGAAATATTTCTTTACGGAATGAGCAGTTTTGACAGAATTTTAATACAGAGCACCGTTGGTATAAGTGAAAAAAAAAGATTTATTGTTTGCGTTGTGCAGATAAAATTTTCGAAGGTTATTAGTGTAGGTTGACTTTACTCAAACACTTAAGTCACTTATATTCGGCGCAAACAGAGACAGTGCCTACTCTAGACAAATCAATTACCTTAACGCAACGTGATAATTTTACGCTATCCCCATGAAACCATTTCCTATGGATTGCGATCTCATATCTACGTGTGATGGCATCTTATTTTTCCATTTTGTCTATTAAAAGTGTTTTCATTACAGAACTTTAAGTTCTTCTCAGGCAGAGACAGCATGAACCTTTTCCATAGTTTGCATGTTAGCAAGGAGGAACTCCTCCAAGACAATTGCTAATATAGGTGGTATTCTGTGAGGATTAAAGAGGACGCGCATTTAACTTCTATTGAGGTTTCAGTTTTAAATTTATTCATAGTTTCTCACCCTTAACGGGCTAGACACCTTCAATACGCGCAATACCCGATGCCAAATGCCAAACATATTGTTACTTTGGACTTTCTTCTTAAACTGCATGCGTAGTGTCTTTAGGCATGAGCTGATTCATCGTGGTAATTTCATGTGATCATGGATGTATAGTGAATACCGGGGTGCGTGGGTGGGCTTGTCTTTTTTATAATTTGCTACCGTGATGCGTGTCAGTTTCACCTGTCTGAACGCCGAATTCGAGAGCCTTATTAAAACCTTCGCTTAAATTAGTAAATTCGTGTCAGCAAAGATTTTGTGATCAATGCTTTAAACCCTAAATCTCCGACAAATCTTCACTCAGAATTTAAGTCGGTTCATTGCGTGAAACGTTTTTGGATCGCAGAGAAATTTGTTTCATTAAAGAGTGAAAACGGAAACTGCGCGTATGGTAGGTCTAAACGTGGTGCTGGACACTACTTCACTTATAAAATCCTGAGTCAGCAGCAAGACGCATATGCTAAAGGCCAACGATTCCCAGATGAATTTAATAGGGTGCATGACGTGATCAGTTCTAAAGTAAGAACACTGTAACAGTCTTCGAAAATTATTAGGATGGGTATGCACGTGGGGTCTGCAACCGTTTTATCTGCTGACACATCTAATAGCAGAAAATTCAGGATTATGCAAATAATAAAATAGCAAACCTAGCCTCAACTAATTGCGTGCAATGTAAGTAGATCGCACACAGTCTTAGACAGCAACCCTCAGTAAACAAAATGTGATTATCATAGATGTAAACTTCGTCATAAGAGCGGTCAGCAGCAAAATAACTAATGATTCAATAAAGGCTTCACTGTGATAAAATGAATGTTCTTCACGAACGTTTGACGCCACTTCGCGGACATATCTTGCAAGGTTTAACACAAAGGAACTAGGTATTTGAACACAGCACTTGATCTTGAAAGCAGGATACAGCAATGTTAAGCATTACCACGAGTTCCGCTCACATTTGGCACTGCACTTTTGCTCATTTCGCCAGGTTATGCAATGTTAGCTGCGGTGCTGCTATTGGTTTTCTAGATCCGCACTAATTTACGCATCAGGTCACACTGGAAGCAATTATTGTCTTGCGGAGTGCACTAAGATCTGAAGATATAACATCTATTTAAATGACACGTGTAATGTATTGCTTGACACCAAGTGCCTAATTAAGTACCAGACTTACATTATTGTGCATACAGAGGCAGGAGTTTTGTCCTTTTTTTTATTTTCAGCAAGAGGTTTTGACGAATGAGTTAGTTTAATCAGGTTTGCACGGTTTAAAATAAGTGTACGGAATCACAAATTTCCTATCTTGTCATTAGGACGTTTGCTTCAATATCAATCTGTTCTTTTGCGACCAATTAATTCGTTTTTTAAGAAAAAAATGAAAGGAATTGAGCAAGTGTTTTCATACTTATCCAATATTTTAAAAATGGACCACACTTAAGGTATCAGAACACTCAAAACAAGTGGGAAGAGATGAGTTTGCGATAGCAACTAATAAACAACACATTCGATGGCACCGCACTTGGTGCTAATCCCAAATCACGGGAACTAATTTTCGGTGTTCATGGTGCTTGGGTTTTGTATTACGAGAAGCAACGTTGTTGGTACAAACATTGTTGAAGCAATGAACATTGATCTTAATGACCAGCCACGCTCCAGGCAACAGGCAGACCGGGAATCGCAATTTCTTCTGAATGAAATTTCACTGGCAACGCAATCTGACGTCGAAGCGCAATTAGGATTCGCACAATTACTAAATTTGCCACTGCGTAATTGCCCAAGTTTACTTTCTTTTTAGTCGTTAAATTCTCTTTACACGTGATTTTGGTGCGCTTAGTTTTTCAATGGCAACGTCTTAAGTCTTGTTATCGTGTCCGCCAGAGCAAGCTTATCAAAGAAACAGATAGAAACTTACTCGATCTAGGTAATCTTGCGCAGACTTGAGAACGCTATAATAGTAAGTGTTCCACTATGCCGTGGATCCTAATTAATATGTTTACAAAAGTTTTCGAGTACATAAGCTCCACCGTTACTGCAGTCATATTTTTGAATGCATGAAAAATATTCAGTAAGGTATCATTTAAAACACATACTTATAATTCTGCAAATCTGTTTATCTTAAACAAGCATTTCGATGCAGTAGATGTTCTGTGTGTCTCAAGACCTCTTCCCACAAAAAGCACAACACCTTTGACGCAAGGCAAGTCAGTGAAATCTCATCCTGATAAATAAACTCAGTAGAATGTGATTTTCTACTTGGCTAAAAGGCAGCACCGTCACGTGGTAGCACGAGAATTGTTGGAAGCAACGCACAATTCGAGATTGGCAGGCTTGATCAAACCATGTGAATTGCCAGTTTAATGCAATCCACCTACTCCTTGCACTAATGCTACAATCTGCAAAGCATATTACTGACCATGGTCTGCATCCCATTACTGCTTGTTTTCCCATTCAGACTTGAACTGGTTATTTAAAATCGAAATGACGAATCATGGAAAGGATCACAATGGCCTATGAGTTCAGTGCACGAGTCTTACTTGACAAATAAACTGACTTAAGGAGACTAGTTGCCGAAATTTAACCACCGCTAATTTACTTCAATATTTTGTGAATATATATCTTGTAATCAGCAAAATCTATCTACATTTAATTTTATTGGCAATATTTGATGCATTTAAGCAGACAAATAAAACTTATATTTTAGTAGGCTAAAGGGTTTGCTACATGTCTGTGAGAATTAATCTTGAGTTCTAAGGCATTCTACTTGGTTGATTTCACTTCAGTTAGTAAACTATTCTCAAATATACGTTTATTTCTGTAAATGCGGCATGTCATTCACATTAATCAAAATTGTGACAAATATCAATATTACAGTAGGTCATTTTGTGGTTTTAAAGTTAACTAGTGTTTTGTTAAGAACTAAACATGATGCATTTGCAGGTAAAACATACTACGTGGGGAAATTATGCAGAAATAAGAACACGTAAAGCCTTTTCTTGTGCTCATAATCTGACTCAAGCCAATTTCTATAAACGTCAATTACCAAAACAGACAGTCATTTAT
The DNA here is from genome assembly GCA_900604375.1 of Mesocestoides corti. Taxonomy (NCBI): domain Eukaryota; kingdom Metazoa; phylum Platyhelminthes; class Cestoda; order Cyclophyllidea; family Mesocestoididae; genus Mesocestoides; species Mesocestoides corti. Next base: position 22,505 of record UXSR01005754.1, read on the forward strand.
TTTAACGTTTACAAAATGCCGCAATAAATGCTAAAAAGTTCATTGACAAAAACTGCATTCTTATAATTTAAACTGTCGTTAAATTGCTTGACCACAGTTTAAATCGTGCTAAAATCTGCTTATTTTTGCATGACATCTTTATATTTTTTTTAATATGAGACTTTAAAATCAGGAATCATCAAAAAGTTATTGTCTTGAATCCTTTTTATTCACACCCTTAATCCGGTCGCTCCACTTCCTACAAAGAGTTTCCCTTTTCGCGGCATGACGCCAGCCACGCGGATCCTCAACTCCCCCTTCATTGGCACGAATATTTATCTTGGAGTATCCCCTCACCCAGGCCTCGATGTTAGCGCAGGTATAACTCACACATCTGAGATAAAAATATACACGAGCAAACCCCACACACGACACAACGACACCAACGTGGTTGACCTCTGAAGTAAACGCTTGTGTCCACGTCCTCTCTGGTCTTTTCCCTCATAGTGGATATCGGGGAAACGTAATCGGACCAGGGTTAATTCCGCAGCCCTGGTTTTGTTCAAAACCACATGCCGGGGCCCATAACAGTATATAACCGAAGCGCATTAGGATAGGAGTTTGAAGGGGTAACCACACTTTTGATAACAGTAGAATGCTTTGATAAACAAAGCGTAGTATTCAATTCGACGCAGCTTTTTAGCTGCTTTTACACATATTAGTCCACAATCCTTGTTAACATGTTTTAATACCTCCATGGTTCTCAGTGCTCGAAAATTCCTTGAAACCTTTATAAAAACACAAAGTCCAAAGCGTTGGTGGGGTATTCTCATTAGGCATGTGGTAGAAAACAGTACTTTAAATGCCATTCTATGAGTGTGTGTTTGAACATGTCACTCGAGGCATGACAAAATTGTTGAGCATTGCCACATAGTTTAAATCTGTCGCAATCCTTGTAGAGAAGAATAGTTTAGTCACAACTATACCACAAGTACTTCGGCAGTCAGTTAAATAGTGGTGTTTGTATAAGTTAATTTTCTGTCTAAAGGTATTGCCTTGATTAACTCAAGCTATCAGTTTCAAGGTATTTTAAAATATACGTCACTGGAAACTTGGTTTCCTTACTTAATTCACACATTTCAATTCTGGTAAGATGTGTTTGTAATAATGATTAATGTGATGGTCTAAACATACGCCAATGGAATTAAGAATCAGTTTTCTAGCACCACATTTATCAGAGCAGGAGAAATGTCTTAATGCAAGACGCTCTGCTTCTGTAAATAAATGATCCGTGTTGGCGCTAGTGAGCTGAGTCTGTCTCATTATTTTCTTAATTCCATTCCATATGTCGTGAAGCAGTGCTACAACACAGCCAGCTAAGCTTTCACCGGCGACTTCCTTGAGACTTAGCAGGAGTGTGTGCCGAGTGAGCGTAGGTGTGGGAAGAGTCACATGTTTCATATTGGTATTCAGCCACTGACACCAGCAGCTATAAAATGGCTGATTGTGGTGCTGTTGCACCAGAATTTCACAATTTTGTCAGGCGTTTCCTTCGCAGACCAAGTGCAAGTACATTTGTTAGTTTAATTATTCGCATTAATGTAGAAGACATGCGTGAGCTAATCTGTCTCCTGGCGCTGTTGGTGCGGGCGTTTGCAAAAATTCCGTCGGAGAGTGAGCGCGAAATAATTTTAGAATGCAACACGCAGCAGCGTGGAAATGTTACCCCAAATGCCACCAACATGATGCTTCTGGTACGTGTAAAGCAGCACACAAGTTAATGTAATGTTAAGATTTTACTGTTCAGTGTGTCTGATGTCGGTTATTCCCTTAAAAGAAATGCCTTTACGGTTTGGACGTTTATAATTCGAGCGTTTTAAAACAAATGTGATTTACTGAGTTTAATGCAGTAATGCAACTTGTGCTGTATTGTTACATTAATGAAAGCTTTATAGATTGAGCAAAAAAATAGGAATGCCATTAAATGTCCATTCATTTGGTTTTATAAATTTGTCTGCTTTACTTCAGAATTATTCGACAAAAGCGCAAGACCTGGCAGAGAAAACACTTACCATTTGCAACACCACTGCGGTTGAAAAAGATCCAGATTTTAAAAATGTAGGGGCGCTGTTTATAACTTCACCGAATGAAACACTTGAATACAAAGACTTGTGCAATGTTGCCAACTATTCATATGATCTTGACCCTGCGAATTGTTCAGGAAATTGCGAAACCTACAAGCAAGTTAGTTATATGGCTTGTTATTTCAAATTGCTTCGATTCTTATGTACCATCTTGGAAGGCTGCCAACTGAATAACTCAATTTCTGAAATTGTACATGAGCTTAGTGACACCTGGAAGTATATATTTGTCTGGGCACCCCTGCGTACTGAATCCCTTTTGTTTGTCAGGCACTAAAATGTGCATTTGCAATTGATCTAAGTAATGATATTTACTGTCGCATAACGCCCAGACTTGAATGATACCTTTGAATTCCACATTGACCTATTAGTCGGTTTTGACTAAAGCTATTTCAAAGTCTTTCAAAAATAAAGATAAAATATAAAGCTACATTTGCTTAAAATACAATACAAGTGATCATACATACGCCAGATTTACTGCCTCATATTTAAGACGGTTTATATCTCATGGTTGGTAGATTGTGTATGCGGCGTCAACGGGAGTCGGGTGCGCAATAGACGTATGCAACACCAGTAACGTTGCGGATGTACCTCTGAATGTCATGGTGTGCATTTACGATCCTGGGTAAGTTGAAATACTCACCTACAATGCCATCAAGCTGCAATCACTAATTTACAAGCATCTTTCTTCAGCGTTTTACGAATTACAAATCACTCTTATGAAAGTGGACCAATTTGCAGTAAATGCCCCGACGGATACGAATGTTACCGTAACCAATGTCGAAGGATGACACCTAATGTCACCACAACAACCACAGATACATCAGAAACATCAAGTTCGATAACCTCAATCACCTCCACGACCTCAGCAACTACTATGATTACACCGATTTTAATTCTACCTGTTACAGCTTTCTTCGTGCATAACGTCATTTAAACTTTTATCTGCACATATCTTATATGTAAACGTTTTTTAGCAAAACCAATAAAGCATCTGTTATTCACAGCTTAATTACTGCTAAATACTTTTTTTCTGCGTTTCATTAGCTAAAATGTTTAAAATCGGCTTGTCCCTTAAATTAGGACGTCTTGCTGTTTGTTAAATTAACCGATCAGAGTCATTAAAGCTTCTCATATGATAGCAGTCACCTTTAAAATCAACGTGCATAGCCGAAACTAATAAATCTACTTTTCAGAAGTGTTTTTAAGAAAATGGTAATTGCTGAATGCCTGAAATACGACCTTGGCATAATTAATGAAGTATTCGTTGTGTAATACAAATCAATCCTCACTAAGTCCAATGTGCATTAACAGACTGTAATAAGTTGCACGAATGGATCAGTTGATGCACACTATTCGCCACCTTTGGAATATGCACATTCTGACCCCTAGTTGCATCATTTCGGTCCAAAAAAATGGAACGGGTTTCTGGCCTCCGTCATTGTCACCTTTAATTGATGGGCAGAGGATGATCATTATACGTAGGAATGTTTAGAAACTGTGCAAAATTTAAGTGACGTGTAAAATTGTTGGCAAATTATTGTGTCGGCGAATATTTCTTTTTCCCATTCAGCACAATTTTCTATCAGGTGATCACTTGCAATATATGCTGTTGAAATAGCAAAAGTGATAGCATAAAAGCTAGCAATACCTCTGAAAACTACGCTATTTGCACAACCGTTATTATTAATATTTTCAGTCATTGCGATACCTAGCAAATAAGCCTTTAAACACACCCATGTTTCAGTCTAATATTTCATTGTTTCCTAATTCTTTGAGAATTCAAGTCGGTACCACCGTTTTACTGGCAACAATTAGCCCGTTAAAAGGGCTCTGCACGTGTTTTGTGCTTTTCTGCGTTTGTCCATCAGGAAAGACTGTTTTGTTTAGCCAAAATCGTTACCTGGATTGATTCCAAGCAGTAATGTGAATGCTTAAATGGCGCACCAAATGTATTTATCGTAAATGAAACTTCTGCTGGGAAAAATGCCTTAATGTAACTTCAAGGTCGTTGTTAGTGTAAATAAGAACAAGAATTTGCTGCATTCTATTATTTTTGTAAACAAAGAGGGCGTTAAAATATTAGGTTAACCTGTTTGACGTTCAATTCTGTCAGATTATTTTGAAGGACACGAAATTGCAAAGACCTGCTCAAATGAAATGCAATCTAAACTACATCTTCAAGGAAATTTGTTATTTTAATGTAAAATCCCAACGTGGAACGCATAAATGTTAGAAATCTAACACAAGGCGACATATTAGTTCATTACTATGATCTAGGTAGTAGCCGTACATTTCATGACAGCAAGACGGAAATCATCTGCAAGTAAAATTGTTTCATTAACACGTGTCGCGCATAGGAATTAACATGCAGAAAACCATTGCATCAAATAATAATAACCCATATGGTGTACACTAGAACAATATTAAGAAAGGCAATGCTATTGGATTAATTTTGAATTTATTTTGAACCATTTAAAACTGTGAATTTTAGGCAAACTCCTGGACTTGTGGTATTCATGTCGGCTGCGGTTATATTTTAGACGTGAGCGCACTAAAGCTAATCATCTTCAATATGTAACTTAAAAGGAAACGTTTTCTTTACGCTCGAAGAACACAGTATATTTACCCTTAAATATGCAGTTGTCATAATAGATTTGGTTTTAGTGCGCACTCATGGGTAGAGACAGAGTTGGCTGTCCTGGAATGACATTACAACGGAGCACAAACAGCGATTAACAGCCTTGAGTTAAACAAGGTACTCACGCTGAAAGAAGTAGTTAATAATGTGCACAATTTAACACTTTGACATGGTGCTGATTTTTTTAATGACCAGAAACTAGGAGGAAATTTGGATAATGTGGTCATGAAAATGGGCCATAAGAAATCAAACTGCAAATGTCTTTCACGACTCCAGGCTCATACGTTGTAACATGTAATGAGCATACCCTTCTTCGGCGGCTTTCATTGTGCTCAATGGTGATGTGCGTTTTTCCGGTGGTTATGATAAAAGGAAAATATGATTTATAATTGCTCCCTAATTTGAAGTACAATTGTTCCTCATTAGCTGCTCATTCCAGGTTTATGTAGGCAGGCCAACGTGCAAGAAACACGCTGACATTTAAGCACAACTGACTACTAGTTGTGCTACTTAATTCATTCTTGTTTTAAAACGCAAGAGCTTTCAAAGGAGAGACAAAATTAGTCACAGGATCTCCAAGGCAGACACGTAGGTAAGAGTCAAACGTTTAAAAACTGAACATCAAAACAAAAATCTCAACAAATCCGCAGATCGCCTAATTCGCTGATTAGGGGCATTTCAGGCTAGACGTGCTCAATATCACCTAAGTAAAAATCGCATTCTACTAAGATAAACGTAGTAGTAGCGCTGTTGTTGACGCTTCAATTTGCATTCTCTCAACGCAGTCTGTAGTGGTCGCAGCCACTAATTATTCCTCACCATACATGCACTTGCGCTGCTCCAGCTGTTGCTGTCGTTTACGAAGAAGATAAGTTATGCGAAAACATTCCGCATGTTGGAGAATGTACAAGTGCCTTGCAGCATTATGTTATAATAACGCTAAATAAATTGCTCGCACTCAGATTGAATAATTCAGCCATGGGGCATTGTGTTTCCTTACCAATTTAGTCCAACGCAATTCTGTGTAAGTCCACACGGCTAAATAAATCCACGACGCATTGCATCCACAGATGTAAGCATGGCGCGATTCAGGTAAGTTAGGTGCTAACTGCGAAACGTGAAACACTCTGCGCTGTAGTGACAGTAATGCTAGAGTAATGCTAGTAATGCTAGGTGACGGCCACCGATGTTCCCAATCACCACGTGGCAGTTACACGCCGTTTGTGATGCTCCTCATGCCTCGCAGTGTAGTGTAGCTCACCGCTGTCACCGATATATGACATCGTCGCAACTTCCTTGCTGCTAGGCCACATTGGCTGCGAATAGAGCACTCTAGGCAAGGCCTCACTGCATTATAAATGACGACTACGAGAACCACGACGGTTTCCGCCACCTGGCCTCCAACTCACTGGATCACGGACGCGCGCCGCCGCGTCCGGCCACTCGCAACTCACATTGCAATTCAAAGCATCAGCTTATAATGGTTTCGGTTCTCCATCGTCACTCTTGTCTTATTTTTAGCCATAACTCTTTGTTTGGGGTGCATTTCATTGCCGCTGCAGCTGTTATCATTACCAACATTAGCGTAATCGCCACGAACATCACTATCACAAATACCATCAAAGACACACCTATCATGAACAATGTAAATTTCTGACGCTTTTCTTACCAATGTTGCAAACTTTTTCCTGAATTTAACCGTCAGTCCAGTAACCCTCACCACCCTTTGACAGCGTAGTGAGCAACAGGTGCACGGGAGTGGACAGGACGGCAAATTGTGCATCACGAATAATATCCCGGATGCGTAAGGGGAAGTAAGGAGAACCGAATTTACTGGCATCTTGACACCTAATCTTACTCGACTTGAACCACATCACAGGTAATACAAAACCGTCAATACTGAATCCTCTCAAGCAAATGGAACCAGCTTTGTACAAGATTGGTCGACATTCTGATATTCAATTTGCATCATTCTATAATGCCTCAAACAGACTTGTGGTCCTTGTTAGGCTAGACCGTCTTCTTAAGAGCTTTAACAAGAACAGATTAGTGATTCGTGCAATTCTGCTCGGCATTTTGTCTATTTTGCGTTTAAGAAGCTGACAATATTCAAGAAATCAACTTCGCCTATCACTAGGGCACATCATTTTTGTGCAGTTTCGCGACGATGCAAATATGCCGTGGCGTTTAGTGCTGATTACACTCGACGTTCTGTGCATTATTGGGGGAAAAATTGGATAATCCAACGCATCGCTAGTTAATATCGCTCATCTTCGTTATCTAAGGTGCCAAAAATTATTACCTGTACTTACGATGACCTCTGAATTCCCACTGTTTTTTTCTGAGAAAATTAGGCCTTTCACACAATTTCAATTCACTGCATTGCCCTGATGCATCAAGGTTTTATCAAAGCAGACTAGGTGACAAATGTTGTAATTATTTTTTGTTTCAGCTGATCTGTGTAGTGAGGGTGTA
>UXSR01005755.1:0-10834 GCA_900604375.1 Mesocestoides corti
CACAGAGGGGTTAATGAGCAGGCAGTCCCAGTGACTGACGGGCACGCCGTGAAAAGGGGGAACGTGTGTGTGACTGCGACGACTGGGTTATTAGACGTGAGTCAACACGATTCATCACAATTGCATGATCGGTATTTAAGCATGTATACCCTGAGAGAATTATGCTTATAATAATTAATTATTATGTTTCGACATCGCTTAAAGTGGCGTATTTTCTGATGCCTTAATCACGTTTAAAGGAAAAAAGCTTTTTCTCGTTGGTATGCGTTAATTCAAACCCAAGCCGATGAACCAATCAAAAACTCCGCATTTGCCCGAGTGACATATACGTAGAGTGTCTTGACAGGTTGGTTAGCTTGAGATGCATCTCTGACAGCACAAACTTGCTTCTGTTAAATGTCAATGGCATCAGCCTAGTTCTAACCAATCAAAAAAGGCCATAATTGTTTTGCAAGCTGATTGGATAAAAACAGTGCCTGATATATCGGCTCCTAAGATATATTAGAATAATGTGTAAAAAATCAAAGATAAAATGGAGTCTTCATTTAAATTATGTACATTTTTACTAGATTTTAAAAAAAGCTATTTTTGTAGACACAAAAGGCTGTCTTAAATAAATAACCTGGTGAATTTTACACCAATTAAGAATTTACGAACTCTGCAAGTAATTTGAGAAGATTTGAGAGACGCCCTTTTAAAAACTGCGGCTAAAGGGGGCGGACAGTTGCACTAAATTTGTCACTGTTCTCACTTAGCAACGATGATCCTTTGCAGCAAATTATCGTCGTTTAAAAAGGTCAACAGTAGTTAAAGCGCCCGCGTCAAAATGCGCACTTAGATCGAGGACACCTAATTGACCTAAACTGATCCTCCCACGAGGCTAAAAAAGTCACTAGAAGTTAAATCGGCGCGCAATTTCTTGCGTCAACATAATGGTCCGCGCACGATGACCTTGACCAAAAGTGATTGGTCGAACGATGCCCAGAAGCTTATTGGCACTCAGAGGCGCGCTTGCTAAGATTAATCAGCACAGAGTTGAATTTTTGGCGCAGCAACAATCACCACGTCTCCTTGGAGACGTCACTAATTTAAACGAAAGACATGGCCAAGAGGAGTAAGAGCCAGGATCCGAAGCCTCCTCATCCAACCTCTTCGAAGGGTAAAGAGCGTGCTGGTAGCGCTTCTCTTTGCGGTAGTTTTCGAAAACTTTTTCGGGCATCATCGTCTAAACACCGTCTTTCTACCTCTCCCTCCCCCTCCACCTCCACCCCTCTCAACGAATCAAAACGCGATCGACATGGCCTCGCAAAATGTCCCTTGTCCTTCCTCGCCAACTGTCGCGCCTTGTGTTGCTGCTGTTGTTGCTGCTGTCCGACGAACTCGCCTCCCCTGGACGATCTTGATCGTCGTCACCAACGTCGTTGCTGGTGCTGTTGTCGACGACCGAAAAAAGCTCTTCGCGTCTCAACCTCGGAGCCGCCGCCGGCCAAAGTGAGGTTCGATGATCGACGTCTGGAGGCGTCGTGTCCCCCGGAAGCCAGTCCTGTTGTCCGACGACTTCGCTTTGAAGATGATGAGATTAGCTCCAGGGATGGGGCTGCAGCTTGTCGGACTGACGACGCGGAGTTGGAAGTAACACGAGTCGATCCAGTGATGCTGGACGGAATACAACGGCATGACTTTGCAGCCGACGAAGACGAACACAGCGCGTCAACAGCTACCGTTGTCATGGATCCTCAGGTGGTGAGTGAAAACGATTCTCTATTCACCTGCTGCCTTGTAGTTTTTTGGCTCAAAATATGCTAATTTAGTAGCCTAAATCCTAGGTATATCAGAATCAGCGTCGTGGCATTAAATTAAGCAAAAAGTGACACTAATTGACATCGAACACTCCTGATAGGTCATTCGACTTTTTGCACAGATCTAATTAGCCCAATCGTGTTTAAAAAATGCTTTTTTCCGGCGCTAATTGTGAATTTCCTTTGCTCAAGTTCTTAAGCCATTGTGTGAAGGATTAATTTTTGTAGCGTTAGTAAAAGTGCTGATTTTGTGGCGAGCGCTTCAATAATTGGATATCATGCTTCGTGAATTAAACGAAATTTGAAGCACACTCCTTCGTCAACGGGTTCATCAGTAGTACTTCCATTTTACTTTCATTTGCACCACTTCTCTCAAACAAACTCCACTATTTAGCACCTCGAAGACGAGCTATCAGATTGGTTTAAGTACTTTGTCCATAAATCAGGTGAAAGTGATTACCTTTCCCGCAAATGCACCAATGAAATCGCATTAATACGCAGTTATTCCATCACTCATCCATCAAAGAAGACCGCAAAATGTCAGACAAATATTTCACGCATTTACTGAAGGTGGTTATGCCACTAATCGCATATTTTTGCTTTAATCACCAACTAGAATCGGCCTTAATCAGTTTTGTCAACAAAATTATGGATCTTATTGTAATTGAACTGAACAAATTCCCTCCGAGATTAACAACCAATCACAGTTTGCAAAATTACCAATGGCGATTTTGTATTAAAGCATAAAAACCCATTTTTTCGTCTATTTAAGAACGCCAATTTAATCAATTAGCCATGATTCACGTCATTGTGACCGTTTGAGAGTCAGCGTCCTTCAAAATCCAGTATTGTTTTAATTGGCAATGGGGCAAGACCGATCGATGACAACATCAACCGATTTTACAAATCCCATTGGTGCACTGCAAGTCACGCTTTTCTTTTGACTGGTTTGTCAGCAGTTCCACTTGAAGGAGATGGGCTCACATTGTAGAAACGCATCTACAAGCAGCCAGGCTTTAGAACAAACGTTTCTACAGCTGTTTCTGAAATTATCGCAAAGTTCTTGACATCTTTAAACAGCTTTCGTTCTAGTTAAATGTTAATTCTCCTAATCCAAATCAAATGATTTAAACTCTGATGCAGTTTTGAGTTCAGCCATCGCGCGATTCTTGGGAAATTCAAAATTACCTCGGTGGTTTGTTTTAAACCATCCTTAGTAAGTCCTGAATGGCCAATTTTGTACTGGGATATGCCGCATTTGTCACTTGGAGCACTTGGACATTGGAATGCCTCGACTTCTCTAATATTTCACCGTATTTAAGATCAGTTTCAACAAGTAGTATTTTTCAGATTTTGAACCTACCTTCGCGAAAAATTAAAAAAACCACTAGCAATTTCGATCAGCAAGTAGGTTAATGCCCCTCCTTTAATTTACCTTGAAATGTCGCAACTTAATCATTCGAAATAGTTAACAGCAGAGTATTTTCCATTGCTAATTTCTTACAAACATCTAGTTAGCACCCATTTTACTGTTTTTTTTAATCAATTTTCTAAAAAAAGCTTTCATTAATAGAACATTGTTGCACAAGTTCTAGTCAGTCGAATACCAGTTAAATCGATTAGAGACCTGATTGGCGCAGAGAAATCGGAATTTTACTGGGTTCATAACAGGCCGTGTATTTTAGTTTATGCACATTTGGTAGAATGCTTATTAAATGAATTATTGACCATTGGTCTTTTCTCATTGGTTATTCGCTTCTTCCTTTTCTGAACCACGATTCGCCGTCCGAAACAGTTAAATCGACACCAGTAGGAAGTTGTCGCATTAAAATCCTTAAGCACCAATGAAATCGCATCGTTTGCTTTGTCTCTTCAAGGTTAATTCACACAGTTTCTGCAAAAAGTGGAACTCAGAAACTTGTAAAACTTTGGACGACAGTGATTTCAAACGGACGGGAGTAACTTATTGACCTAAAACATATTGTACAAGAATTTTTACGAAGTAGAGCAAGCATCATTCCTTCCGGATCAATACATGGTGATGTGGGTTTCCAAAATCATCACATCTTGAAAGAAGTTAACTTCTTTGGGTTTGAAGCAAACTGATATTCCACAAACTGAGAATTAGCACAGTTGGCCATGGCAACCAGTAATAAGCCGTTAAGAGCTTTTAGAGGCCACAATTTCGCAAAAACGCAGTTCTTTCACTAAAAAGATTCCTACTTATTTAAGACAATCAAATCGAAGATTTTGAAAATGAAAGACAGATTTTATAAGGAAGGAAGAAACCGCAGAAACCGTTCACATATTTTAAGGTGTAAATAATTTTGTTTAAATTCGTAAAATCAATCTAGAGTAGTGGCATTTTCTTGAAATGAAGGAAAAAAGCTTTTTGGATATGACCAAATATTCTTAGTTTGAACCTTAACAAAGTTTGTTGTAATTGCTGAAATCAACTCAAAATGGCAACGGCTTTCAAGATTTAAAATTTTGAAAAGGGTAAACTGCTGTATTGACATGAAATTTCATGTTTTTTTCTCAAAGCAGCTTCGCCCCTTGTCATTCCTATTTATGGAATAAAGAGGGGAGGGTGTTATTTACCGACTAAAATACACACCCAACAAGATGGTAGTGGAATAAAAAAAGTTACTGGAACAACGTGTTTGTAGATAACAATCCCTTGAGTGTAGGAGTGAAAGTTTATCAGATTTAGACACAATTGGCACAAAATATCTTCATATTTGTGAATTTTTAAGCAAATATCGATGAGAATTTGACATGCGACCCAACGTCCTTAGTTGATAGTCTTCTGGTGAATTTTCCGCTTTAATTTTCACCCATAACGCACAGATCAAACCGCTAATCTCCAGATTTTTAATTGACAAAAATTTATCTGGTATTTCGCCTGATAAATGACCAGTGGCAGTGCATTTCTTAACTTTGGAATGCGGAAATGTGCCAGTAATTTGCAATTTGCCTTCAGTGATGATGTCGTGTGAATGTTTGTACTTTTAAATACCTACTTGTGAAGTAGTTTCAATAGATCGTACTTCCTGGGAAGACCAATAAAAATCAATTTAAACACACAAATTCAGTAGAACAATTTGCTGCTTTATCGATTTTTGTCAATTGTACAAAAGTCAAGGTCATTCAAATCCGAGAAGAGGTCGTGGGTTCGATATTTGTCATTTCAATATTTCACGTCGTGGTCGATGCACCAATCAAATTCCAGCTCTCCATGCAGACTGATTTTAAATTTGGCGCCTGGTAATCTGGCCAATCATATGAGGCAATAATTGCGGGATTTTATGGACCACATGCGTGCTTTTGTAAACACTCAACGGATTGTTTTCGTTAATGGTTTTTAACAGCTGTTCCTAACCGTCGAAGCAGATTTGTCGGGTGTCATGGGAAATTCCACCGAAATAGGTGATGAGAAAAAATTAACCACCACATTAAGAATTTAAGCCGTTGTTTAAACTATCATCGGTTGTCACCGCAACTTTCAAACTGTGGTGTGCGTAACGCCGATTTCCGAGAAGATTTTGGGAACACCAATTGCTGGTGATGAGGCAGTTTACTGACAAGCGTATAAAATTTGACGCAGTCCACATTTGGCACTCGTTCACCTAATTTAGGGTCAATTCGTGTGGAAAATATGTACAAGTGCATCGCTGAACCGCAAAAAGGCGGATTTGGAATTAGGCCAAGTGCCCGTTAGCTGGATGAATTTGCAAGAAATTCTCAAAAACTGGTTCCATCAGCTATTGTATCCTCAAAATAACCATTTTGGTGAAAATGTAGAAGCCCATCACCATTTTGAAATTTAAGCAGAATTTTTTGTTGGCAGAAGCAATAGCATTGGTGTATTGTTGCAACCAATCGCTTGCAGATAATTTACCCTCTTTCAAGTGTGTGTAAACGATCTTGCTAGCTTTGAATTTATGGTCTCGTGGTTCATTTGCTGCCGACCCGACAATCATCATCATCATCTGCCTCTCTTTCGGGGTAAGGTGCGACGCCTCCCATTGCCCGCTGTAGGTCCACTTTATGACACACCTTCCTGATGACCTCCTGCGATTCCAGTTGCCTAGGGCTGTCTTCAATCCTCCACTTAAAGCCACTCGGGTGTTATTCATCGTGCAAAACACGGTAGACACCATCCAGTCTTCAGTTGAGGTAATTGGGAGTGTCGGAGACTTCTACCTTAACTTACTAAGAGCTGACTTACATCTGGCCACCAAAATTCGCGCGGGTGCTATTTACAGTCACGAAAACGTCCGACGTGATCCAATTGTTGGTACTTGGTTTTGTCTCTAAAACGATTAATTTTGATAAATTCACAATGCCTACACTTGTGTAAATTCAATACACATACGCATAAAGCAAAAACCTACTGGTGGCTTTACTAATATTGCTGCTTTTTGCTAATAACAGACATTTTGGACACCAATCAAAACAAGCCTCCTGGAGTCTCTTCGAGCCGACCAATCAAGTTTCAGGTTTAAAGGACTCCGTTATATGATTGGCTATCTCCATAAAATATTAGTCATCTGAGTAATATGATTAACCAACTTTAACCAAACATTTCTTGAAATCCAACATTCAAAATTGTAGTGGTGCTTTGTTGGTTGACCGAAATTATGGCCCACACAACAACAAAATAACGATAAGAGGAGATCTTATGGACAGTAAACAGACAGTAAATTTAAGTACTACCTCAAGGCCACTCGCGCGCGCGAACTTCAAGGTTGGGAACAAAGCGCTAGCTTTAAATGACTGGTACCATGGTAAAAAAGTGCATTTAATGCACCTCGGATTGCTAGAAGCCGTAAAGTTATTTTGGCAGCACCTGGTAACACCAAAAGTCAGATCTAAGTGGGTCAGATGCTGGGCTTATCGCTCTTATCACACCGTAAACTTACAGGTAGGCGGATCGCAAACAGTCGTTGCTATGGCAACACTTAACCCGATCGACTAAAACAAGTTAGATGTATATCGAGGTCTACCGTTATAAGTGTTGTTGTAGGGAAGTGATTATTGCTTAAAATAGACTTGCAATGACCTTGAAAATGTGATGTGACAGTGGTTGAGACTTTTTTTATTTGGAACAACAAATTCCCGACACGTGCTGATCTAACTTGAAGGCCAGATCGTCTTTCTTCAAAGTGCATAGGCCGCAGTTTATTTTGTAAATTCGTGCTGCAAGATCTCTCAAATGCTTTACTTAATGAATTTACAATTCATTTTGGAATCCGAATTGGACATCCTCCAATTACTGAAGTGCAACGTCTAATTTGCTTTGCTTCGCAAGATCTCTCCGAAATCCACCTTAACAACTGTTCCACGTTCGTTATTAGATTCAGTTTTTATAATAATTAATGACTGATTGATTTGCGAACACCTTGCGTCAGCCGGTTTCACTCATTTGAAACAAATTCCACATCAGCACCATCTATTCGAAGTTATTCCTTTTTTAGATAACAATTGAGTTACTTATAATCTGTCAGTAGACGTTTTATTTCTCAAGTTCGCATAAACTCAAGCTGCTGTAACAGGAAGAATTTATTGCCCTGAAATTCGGCCAAAAAATGAATCCGATGTCAAACATGCGTCCAGTTGTCATCAGGTTGTCACTTCGTGAGACGTCGCCTTCTGTTGATAAAAAAAACATATATTATTGGTCGGCTGCGGCAATTTCAGGATTGACAGCATCTGGTCTTCTCGTCATTTAAGGTCACCCCATGGGAAGAGTCAAGTTACTGTCAGGTTGTAATATTTATCTGAGGATTACTAGTATTTTTGAATGCCGTGTACATTCATATACCCCGCTTTTGTTTAAATCGAGTATTTAGAAGAGCGACACTTTTGCTTTTATTTCCTTTCTGAGATTGAAAAAATAAATCATTGGACGGAATATTCGAGAACGTGCACTAATGACACGAACACCTGGTCACCATTTCACATTATATTTTATGATCTTGGGATAAAAACAACGCTAAGCGAAGGAGTAAATATTTCTCTTTGGAGATGAGTTAAATAACATTAACAAATTGGACATGGTTGGCTAAGTATTTTTGGGTATCGCATGGACAAGTTGACGTAACGGGATATAATCCCGGTGCGTAAGACCTCACATTTTGTAAATACACTTGACCTTGGGATTGTCCTCTGAACAACCCTATTGGATACTTGGAGAAGACTAGTTATCTGAAAGACCAATTAAATGCAATGGGAAGTTACAGCCAATGAGAAATGAATCAGCGCTGTGTAC
Source organism: Mesocestoides corti (assembly GCA_900604375.1). Classification (NCBI taxonomy): domain Eukaryota; kingdom Metazoa; phylum Platyhelminthes; class Cestoda; order Cyclophyllidea; family Mesocestoididae; genus Mesocestoides; species Mesocestoides corti. The sequence goes on from UXSR01005755.1 coordinate 8,074, forward strand.
AACCGGATACGCCAATGAGTGAACCTGGATTCCATCAATCATCTGTGATGAACAAATCAGGGGTCAGGGTTTGTGCGTGGATGCCTAATCCGACACCAAAACTGGCTGCTTCCACTCCGTGTGTGGGGAGGGCTCCCTGTTGACGGAGAGCGGTTCAATTGAACCTCCAACCGAGGCAACAGCTGACACCTTCACGTCCTGGTTTGGGGCCTTGTGTTCGGGACCAATTAGGACACGGTTGTCGACAACTGAATTTCAAAACCACGTCCCTGATAGCAGCAACATCAGCAGCAGATTCAAGATTATGAGTTTGGATGCCATCCGCATTTGTCAGCTGCAACGAACCTTACTTGGTCTCAACAAAGTCTGTGGTTCAAGTGGACTGAAGCACGCGTTCACGCGCAGCGGATCAATGCGCCGGATCCATCCCATGGCAACCAATTCAACGAGTGTAAATCCGGGACGTGGAATGAGTTCTTCATGGAAGCGAAAATAAATATCTTGGATTATCCTCACACCTAGGTCTCCATGAAAGCGCAACTATGACTCAGGCATCTGAGGTATAAATACACACGCACAAACCCCACACACGACACGACGCCACCAACACGGTGGAGCTCTGAAGTAAACGGTTGTGTTCACGTCCTCTCCTGTCTTTTTCTTCACCGCGGGTATCAGGGAAGCGTAAGCGGGCCAGGGTTAATTCCGTGACCCCGGCGTGGTTCAGGACTACATGCTGGGGCCGACAACAAACCTTAATCACGACGTGTCAGAAATGCGAATGACGCAGACATTAAACTGAAACGTGATTGGTTGCCCGTGGCCCAGACACCGATTTATTGTCCAAATGCTTGTATTAGATCAGCATGTAATAACACAAATGAGCTGCCATCTCACTTTCGCCTCAAAATTACTCACACTCAATACTTATCGTATAAGATATTGGTTCTACTCCCAACACACTTTGCTGCTACGCAATTTTCCCAAGTAATCTTCCACTTTTTACCGATTTCTCGGTAGGTAGAAGTGTTTCTCGGTTGCTTAGCAGACCTTTTTTAACTTCCGCATTTAAAAACAGCGGCCGCATTCAACCAATGGGGAGGCACCTCGTCTGTGTGCACACCCGCCCGTTTAGCGCTTTCGAGACAATGTAATGATTGCGGTGGTTGCAATACTTTTTGTAATTTCTTAAAGTGAAACTGCATTCAGGTAGATTGCTTAGCTTTCACTTGTAATGACCACCGATAATTTTTTTTGTTGCAGAATGATGAAAGCTCAAGTGACAGATCCTTGGACGAACAACTTCCGAGCTCAGAACCAACGGCCTTCGACAACGGGTCCCTTCAAGAATTCGAAACTCCTGAGTACCTCAAACTTGAGCCTTTTGTACATCCCATCCATGTTCGATATCGCACAGTCATTCCTTCTACTCCACCAATCGTGGTCTCAATTCCACCCAATCACAAGTCAGTATCTACCATATCTCACGTCAGGGAAGAGTACCAATCGAATTTAGCCACATGGGCCAATCAGATTCCAACACACATAGGCCCATACACTCTTGACCAATGGACCACCGAATCGCAAGTAAGATCTGAGTTGCCTTTGAAGGTGGATGACCGAGGTGTCGAAATTGTTTACACATGTCTCGACGAGCCAAAGTCCGTTGGTGATGGAGAATCGACTACATCGGTGTCGGAAGCGGACACGGAAGGTGAATTATCAGCGAGCGATAGGAAGGAGCACACATCTTCTTCGACGGCATCAGAGACATCGTTCATGTCGGCGGAACAAGATGATACAATGGATGAGGACGAGTACTTTGACCCAGAAAGCCGCAATTTTAATCCAGGAATTGAAGAAATGATTCAGGGCATTGCGACTGATGCAGTAACACAAAATGTGGAATCTGAGAGACCTCGACTTGATCTGCTGTCACAGAGGCAACCAATGAGAGAAGAGCACAATGTTGGGCAATCAGAGTCGGCTTTGCAGTACAAAGAAACAGTGCCATCTCAAAAGGCACTCAGTGTTGACGAAAAGAGAGAAGCTGGATCTTCAGAGATCTCGAATGCTTTCGACAGAAGCGTTGGCACAGCGTTATACGCAGACGTCTTTGACGATTTCGTCATGGATCAGGTGAATACCGATTCCTGTGGCAAAGAAGAGGTTAGGGAAGTGTCTCTACTTCCCGAGGAAATGCAAGATGAGTACGAGACACCAACGAATGGATCTGAAGAATCAACAGCTTCGGATCATGAGCGTATAGTCGGTGCAGAAGTCATACAAGTCGACGACGACAAAGACAAGTTAAAGTTCGAAACATTGGTAAATTCTGATTCTACGTTGGACTCGGTGCTTCAGAAGCAGGTAATCGTGGAACCGACCCTTCAACTGCAGTCACAACGACAGCCAATGACAGATGAGCACAAAATCGGACAATCAGAATCGGTTTCGCAGTATGAAGAAACACCATCGTCTCAGAAGGCTTCCAGCCTTGACGAGAAGCAAAGGGCTGGATCTTCGGAGAAATCGAGTGCCTTCGACAGGAGCGCCGATGCGGCCTCATCTTCAAAAGTCCACAACGATGGAGTCGTGGGTCAGGAAAATTCCGAATTCGTTGAAGAAGTAAAATTTGTCAGAGAGGAAGCAAAGGCCACGCAAGAAGTGTCCTCGTTGTACCAGGAAATGTCAAACAAGGAAGGTGCGCCAATGCTTCAAACTGACGAAGCAACGGCTGACGATCAAGAGGTCCAAGTTA
>UXSR01005755.1:11095-24617 GCA_900604375.1 Mesocestoides corti
CTCAGCTTAGACGAGAAACAAAAGGCTGGATCTTCAGAGAAATCGGGTGCCTTTGATAGGAGCGAGAACACGGCTCCATCTACTGACGTCTACAACGATGCCGTTGACAGTCGAGTAAGTTCAAAATTATTTGATAAAGGAGCATACGAAAAAGACGCTACAAGCGATATGCAGGAGTCTTTGAAACTCTGTCAAGGGACGCATACCAGCTCAGAGACAGGAGTGCCTGAAAAAGACGAAGTAGAGGCCGTAGAGCAATTACCTGACGTTTGTGCACCTGGCGGAGATGCTATGGAAAGACAAGACAAGCTTGAATTCGAAACACCGTCGACTCCTGATTCTTCGATCCTCAATCAGGTGACCGAGGAACCAATGCATTTACAGCAGCCACAGAGACAACCAATGACAGACAAGCATAATGTCGGAGTGTCTGATAATGATGAACTGGTGAAAAACCTCAAATTTGGACAAATTTGCGATTTCGGAACTGACGGACTGTTTGAATTCAATGAATGCTCTGTTGAAAGTGCTGGCCTTGTCACGGTGCCATTTTGTGGTCACTGGCAAGCTGGATCTTGTGTGATTGCTGGTTCCTTCGATGCACTTCCACATGACCAAGTTTGTGCCGTTTGTGGAGTCATTCTTGACTCCACTGATTTCAGAATCTGCGACTTTGTCAAGCCGCAGGTTCTCACCACACTTGGAATGCCGAAAGAATCCGATGCTGAAGTTGCCAAAACGTTTTCTCCTAACGTTGAACTACTTGTGGAGCACACGGACGACATTCAGACAGATGTTGGCTTGTCAGCGTCCATTTATCACCTGGAGCAGATGAAGGATTTTGGCGAAAACGCAGACGAAGAGGAAATGGAACCCATGCATCTCCAGTTAGTGAACCATTCGACTAAAGTTTGTCTTCCGGAGGCAGTCGAGTTCCACGTCTTCGAACAGCCATTCCATTTGCGCCAAAAGGACGCTTCAATTTTGGTACAAGTTGCTAAGGCCTGTCGACAAACCGTTGAAACTCGTCTGATCACCATTCCCGCTGAAACCGTCTTTGCAGCAGACCGTCTCAATGTTGAACAACACACACGTGCTGTTGCAGACGAAATTGTGGAGCCATCAGTCGAAGGTACGTATCGTTTCTGTGCAATCATCAACTTGACTAATTTACTCGTGTACCACATGCTAATTTGAGTGACTGCATGACCGATTCATTGCCCAAATTGTGTTTAACCTGTCTTAAAAAATGTGTTTTAAATTTCTGTTAACCAGTGATACTCAGTCAAGCAGTCAGCACTTGAAGAATAACAGAAAAACAACATGTGCGTGTAAGCTGATGAGTAACAAATTTGAAAATTGCACTCGATAAATGAAACAGTAGATTAAAACAACCAGAGCAGTTCAGTTCTACCTTTCCCCCGTAAAAACAGTTGTTAACTTTGTAGAGCACAACTCCTGATTTAAGCAATTCCAGAATTAATTGCTACTTTATCTGGGGACGTTAAAACGCGGATCATCCTAGTGAGCATTGAGCGTTTGTTTGTCAAAACACGATGTTGACAACATCAAATTTCCGATGGGACTACACTACTGGTTTAAACACAGCACGGGCCAATCACGGAGCTCTGTGACATGATCCAGCACAAATTCAGGTCAGCGGTAATTTCAGATTGCCGCATCATCATAAATTGGGATGCGTCGCATCTGTGCTAGGACTCGCACCACTTCCCGGGCAACGAGCCAATCACGAAACGCCAAAATCGCACCCCTCCCTGGGTCTGGTTAAACCAATCAGATTAAGAGGTTAAAAAAGACCCCATTAGGTAGTTGGTAATAGGCAGCACAGCGCTGGATGCTGCCTCGAGCAAAACATCTGCATACTTCTCGTGTAAGCTGATACCTATTTCCTACTAATGCTATTTTTACCTTCCTTATTTGCGTTTAAAATTTGGGAAACAAAAAACAACTTTTTACTTGGTGAATACTTTGCCCCCTCTGCCTCGGCAGGTCGTTCCCCAATCTCTTCTAGGTTCTGATTGGCTAATTTTTATCAATTTTGTTCATCTAATCATCTTTACAAGGATAATCACCCTTTTTTCCAATTTCGCGCTCAAAATTTGACATTCTCATTTTAAACAAAATTATCCAATCAGGTGAAACAAAACGGCACTTAGAAAAGCCTTTATATTCTATTCACGTCACCAAATTATTTTTTAATCCTCATTAAAGTCAATCAATTGAATTTTAAATCGGTCATCCCTTGAAATAATGTTAGAAATGTAAGTTTACATGTCGTGTTCGCACGACGTGACTGCAAATTATTTCAGAAATATTGTCCGCCCCGATCTGAACAAAAACGACGTTCACGTGCGTTACATTTATCTAAGTGCGTAGTTGAGAGGATCACATGGGGTTATGCATGTTACCTTTGGGATGGCACATCATAGGCATCAGTAATAGCAAATTCGCTAGACTCTCAGGTGAATAAATTTGCAGACTACTTAAATTTTTGCATCCAAAAAACACGACAGGTTTGTCCGAGTTTGGTAAACACTTTCAGTTGACTTCTCTTGTTTAAACTCCGTTGTTTTGGACGCTTCTTTTCCTGTGCACAACTGCTGACCACTCCTGCTCCATGTAGCTTTGCTCTGATTGGTTTAACAAACAAGTGAAGCATTCACGATAGCTGCGTTTGATTGGTCAAAATATCACTTTTCACTGGAGCATTATAGCCTGATTGGTGCCTCCCAGATATTGATTCATCCAATTACCGTCGTAACCAGAGGTCCGTGCAAATGTGGAGGCGTTAGCCCAACATGTCCGACAACCAGTTTATCGCGTAGTGAAGACACTATTTATTATCAACTTAGTAAAATGGACCCGTTTGCTGAGGGTTTCTACAGGTCCACTCATGGGAAGAGAAACTTATCCACAGAACAGAACTCTCGAGTGCTGTGTTCAAAACCGTTGTATTTCATTGGTTAATCAAGGTCAACTTGATATCTCGTCTGACCAATGATGCGCTTTTAAGGATAAATTTCGCAGAAACGGGCAGAATTCTCACCAACCGCACAAATGACACACAGGACGCCTGTGATTAATGGTTGTGTCCAGTTGCCGGGATTTTAAAGAGGATGTGAGGTGGTTAGGCATGCTTGGTTATCCTTGTTTCTGCCTGAAAAGAAGACATAACACTTGACTTGTTGCTGTAAATGGAGGTAATTTGTCCAATTTCTTGTCTCCACAGACCGATAACCCAGACCATCGGTTGAATTTGATTAAAATTTCGGTGGCAAAACACAGCTAGACCACAAATAGAGGATAGCTCTGATTGAAATTTCGTTTGTTCTGCCTGCTTACTTTGCAACTAAAATTTCATTAATGTTCCCCGTGTTTAAAGCAACGCGTTGCAAACGCGGCCGTTTCGATTTAAAAGCCTGCCATGGTCGTTCACAGAAATTTTATGCAATTCTGAATGATTTTTCTCCATTTGGTCACTCGGCTGCGTTCCTGCCTGACCTCAGTTAGTCAGTGATTGGCTTAGAGGAAAGTAACGTCAGCTGTCCCAATGGGGTCAGGAAAAATCACTAATTTGTGTCAATCTACGTTTGAATGCCGCGCCCAACAAATCTGACCTTGACGCATGTTTCGTGAATCAGATTCTGGTATGTCTTGTTGGTAACAGTGTGCATTTAAAGCCTTATTTATCGATGCTTGAGCCGCCTCGGTAAACAGCGACCCCAGTGCTTCTGATTGAAACATCACCAGAAGTCGTGCCTTTAGTTTTAATGTGCTGATTTGATATCCAATCAACAAAATGACAGGAAGAATGACCTTCATTTGACCTTTCAACTGCTAGGGGACACGTTTCACAAATGTCATTCGTGACAGAAATGCTAACAGCTGATGATTTTGAGGGATTAGTGACCTTTCCGAATTACCATCGCTTTTCTTCCACAGATGAATCGATGAGCGGCGTTCGTCAGCAGTCCATTCAACTGCGTAGACAGTCAACTCATTTCTCCCTTGACATCGACGCCTTCGACATTTCCAAATGCCTCTTCAACGATTGGCTGAATGTGAGTTTGTCTAACACTGCGTTTAAACAAGACCATAACAAAATTACAATAGGTAGGAGACTAAAAGTGTGGGTGAGCCAATGGCATGCGGCCGAGGGAGGTTTAAACTTATGAAGTGGTGTGCATGACAGACTCAAAAATGAAAGGTGTTGAATTGAAAATATCCCAAAAGCTCTTTTTGTCTTCTTGAAAATACTGACGATGCAACTTAGTTTGTTGTAAAAAAATGCTCTGATTATGGAATTTTCTGTTGCCTTAATCAGCACATTTTTTCCTCGAATTACGACTCTGTTTTGTGTTAACCTCGTCCCAAAATCGTTTCGCAAACATCAGGAATTTTTTTTCTAAAAGAATTTTGCATTCCTTATGCAACTTTCTTGCTAAACATGTGCAAACTACACAAATTTTCTTCGGTATAAACAAACAGGAGGCATTTGGATCACCTTCACACATCGTTTTGGCAGTGTTATTTTCTGTTTAACGCACTTCACAGCGGATACAAATGGACGTGGCTATCCTAACTGCAACTGCAAGTTGATTCTTCCGAAAAAAATTTATCGCCTAACGATCTGTGTGCCTTAAAAGGACATCATTTGCAAAAAATGTGAGGCCAAATTAAAAAAATCCTGCCTTTTTCGTCAAAAAGTTTAAATACGTACGTCGAATTGTTCACTCAGTGTCACTTAGAAATCCACTACATGCTCTTGCTTCCATACCCTTAAATGTGCCGCCATTTCTGACCAATCAGTGCATGGAATCACTGCGTTTTTTTATTGGCTGTAGTCAGCATTTTGGCTTTTTACTGGGTCTTAATCTTCTCAGGTAATTTGTCAGCGTGGTTGTTTGAAAACCACTATGCAGTTGGTTTGCCCAGTCTAACTCGGTAGGGATGTAATTCACTAGAACACATCTGACTCTCTTTTTGCTGCTTCCTTACTGAAAGAGGCAAAATGACCATCGAAGCTACTACGCGTCTTTCTCAATCGACGCCGCGACACGTCGCGCGTCCAGTCCAGATCTGCTAGACGTCCAAGAAGACGACGCCGTGGCTTGTCTGGACTCGGACAATCCTGATCGCTGGGTTGTGGCGACCTCAGCGACAGCCACGGGTCGACTCGGGGCTGTCTGTCTACTGGAAAGACCGGTCAGTCACTACAAACAGTCCACTGGAACCGGCGGAAAAGGCACCAATCCACGAGAGCAGTTCCGTGAGGAGGTCCTCACCATCTCCAACAAGCAGCAGGAGTCGCTCATGAAACGAAGGTGCGCTTGGTGGCGGCTAATTCTTTGTGTGGCTTGTTTGATGTGCAAATTAATTGGAAGACTTGTGGACAATGGCATGCAAAAGTGTCGAAACTCACAAGCGCTAAACTGGCTGATGCACAGCGTAATCTCATTGGTCAACCGTAGACTCTGTGATATGACCTTCTAGTCGCGATACTACTGACAGCTGATACTAGTAAGTAGGTCATCTCCATCTGCTGCAGATTATTTATCACAGTAAAACATGATCATGGATCTCTGTGTGGAGTCACATTGTAGGTTAATTGGTCTACGGTCGCAATTAGACTTTTTCAGTTCAAGGTCATTACCATGGTAGCGGGATAAAATCCTGCACTACATTCATGCCTCACCTTCATCACAAATAGCTTTGAATCATGTTTAAATAATCTTTGTGTACGGTTGCATCTCAACATTTAGTAAGGAGTACCAACAAGGCGTACGTATTTTACTAATATGGCTTTCCCTGAGAAGACGATGGCGTGTAAAATTGTTAAACACAAATTTAAAAACTCAACTATTGCGTGTATTCGAAAAGGCTAGATTGGCGGATGTGGCGGTGGTACAATGAAGTCCCATTGATCAACCGCAGACCACAAACCAATCAAATTTGAAGTTAGTGTGTAGACTAACGCACTCTAGCTTTATTTTTCCTTGAAATACGGAATTTAAAATCACCTGCGAAGCACCCGACAAACATTTCACTTTCGTGATAGAAATTAGGAACACGAAATTTGGATTAAAAACGGCCTAAGAGTAAAATAATTTCATTTTTGATTAGTTGGAGGTAAAAGTAATATAGTACTAGAAATAGCTGGTAATATACCTCTTTCTGATTCCATTCGTATTATTATGTTCGAACCACTTTCAAGCGTTTGAAAGGAATGCCTGAGTCTTCGTCACAGACAACCAATCACATTTCAGATACCCGCTGTTTGCGTTGTGTGCATTAATGGCACGTCGTGATTGGTTAAAACCTAGTCATCCCAAAAAATGTGTTTAACAAAACTAACCTTTCCTAGAAGTGATTAAAATGAGATTCGTGACGCCGAGAAATCACATTCAAACTGCTACTGCCTGGGTTCTAGTTTTACTCTTCAACTTTCAACAACTGTGAATGCGAATTGGTGAGATGGAGGTGAAATCGCGTCCCAATTGTTTCGACAACAACACGTCAAAACAGAACATGGAGGTGACGGATGTCAGTCCAGTTAATTTGTTCAGCATTAACTAGGACCGCTCACATTTTCAGTGATTACAATCATTCATGATATGGATCCATTTAAAATGTGTCTACTTATTTTCTTTAAGTAGTTATTGCATCAACAACTAAGCATTGCATTACTCTTGACTGTTCTCGTAACTATGTGTTCTTCTTAGACACGCTTTAACAGATTTGATGGAGGAAGAAGAGGGTTACCTGTTGCGCATTAAAATGCTACGCAACATTCTCGGCCAATTGGATGGAACTCACTTCAAGGACGAACAGAGAAGCTCGTTGCCACCCGAAATGAAGGAGGCAGTCTCGGGAATGCTGCCTCATCTTGATAGCATTATTCATCTCTCAGAGAGGTACAATTTTATTGTGGAAATTTTTGTGAAAAACAATTTGTTTGACTAACATATTTTATTGTCCTTTTAGCACTCTGAATAAACTTCAAGCCTGCATTATCGATCCGCCGCACGTTGCGACCTGTTTCACAGAAAACGCAAGTTTTTTCTAATGTTTTATACCCTACTTAAATTATATCAATAAACATTGAGTATATTTCTAGGAATCGGACTGGGATCACTACACAGGTTACCTGTACCATCTAAACAGGTGGATGCAATCCTTCAAAACCATTTGCGATGACAAACTGAACAGCCTCTTTGGCATGACGTCTGATGATGCAGATGAGGAGCAAAAAATCGATTCTCAACACCTTTTGGAGTACCTGTTTGCTCCCAGAACCCACTTCTACGCCTACGAACACCTGTTGGGTTGTCTGGCTCGTTACACGAGCAGAGCCGGACAGGAGACCAGAGCGCTGGAATGCGCAATGACGATGCTAAGGAGGCTTCAAAGACGAGCGACAGAAGCCCAGCAACTGTGGGCGTTTGTGTCCAACATTCCATCAGACGGTTCGCTTGGGACGCTACCGTCTTCCAGTGGAAGTTGCGTGGTCAGCCAACTGCCTCAACCAATCACGCGAATGGTAAGTGCAGATTCATCACCAGCCCTTTTTAGACTCTGCTGAAAGGGAGTCGAGATGGAACGGACGATTCAAACATCGACGAGGGATTTCTCATTTTAAATCCGGATAATCTCATCTTCATTTCAAACCCGCCCTTAGATAAAACAAAACATGAGATTGCCTGGATACTACCGGTAGGTGATTCCGTATCTCTCTGTTGATGTATTCAGAGAATTCACGTTTCTGTCTTTCCTGGGTCAAGCAAATACTGAGTAACTAACTTCTTATATTAAACACTACTGATTTGTATTAAGTAGTCATCGTTTTCGAGCATGACTGATTTTAATCAAATCGGCAAAAATTCTTCATTGGTAGTGCTAATCAACACGATTCCCAGCATATTCCTGATTACCAATCTGACTTAATTTATGAAACTAATTCGAAACCCTATGGGTTTTTAGTAGTTTGCGTAGCTGAGGTCGAACTCTGCCCGAGTGCTAATTTGTGTGGTTAAGATATTAATTACAGCATCATCGATTTCCAGTTTTGGAAAAACGCCAAGCTCATTGGTTGATGCTTTCTCAAAGTTGAAAAGGTCAAAAAATATTCGAAACATCCATGGTTTCTTAAACTCGCAGCTGTATCTAGATATCGGTTCTATATAGTGCATTTTTCGGCGATCATAAATCTCATTGGTTGATCCAAAGATGGCGCCTTTTCTCTTTGCCAACCAATAAGAGGGCTGGCTCTGAATTTGCGATAACTCGAACTACATACTACTGCTTTGCTCTCAGTAAAAACATTAATGAGAATAAACTTGGACTTAGTAGAAGCAGCACACTCGTGGACAGTGCGAGGAAACAACGCAGCCAGTTTTGTGTTCTTTTCGTCACGTGGCATGAGATTTGTCCGAAAGTACTTGTAAAAGTTCTCCCGCGCGAATACTTTGAAAAAGTCGGAATGTCTGCGATAACAATTTTGCAAAGGCCTCCAAGATTAATAACTAGCTGGCTTGTCGTGCTAGACAGTTGGGAAAGAATCGCTGAATTTGAATTCAAATCTAGAGCGTATTGTTTTAAACGATGACACCCAGAGACATTTCACAGACATGAAACTTTTGTAGAAAACAATTCTGATTGGTTCTGATTGGAGGGGACTGAATGGTCAAATTTCTCGCCGTGTATGGAATGTTAAAACGCATGAAAACTCTGGTAGCAAATAAATTTTATTCGTTAACACCAATTTAGTAGGCGTAATTTTATCAAACACTTCAAATCTGCATAAAGTAATGATAGGTGTACACTTTTAAGAAACGGGCCTTAGATGACCTTGAACAGAATGATTGCCTTCAAAGGTTACTCGATCAATAAGAAAAAAGTGTACAATAAAGGCTTTCAGTGGCATATAGGAATGCCAAAAGGTGAATTTGCCCCCTAAATCACGGTTTTACGACCGCGTTTATCGATAAACAAGCATATGCTTCGCCATGAATGTAAAAAAAGATGGTCTCGTTTATTATTTGCTATCGATTTTCGTAGCTGTCTAGTGTTCGTATACAACCGGGAGACGGGACATCAAACGCCACCGATTTCGAGATTTGGAACATCGCTGACGATACGGATCCAATCAAACCGGTCTTCACCATATCTACGCCGAATGCGGTCAGTCGCCAGGCGTGGTTAGAAGATATCGGGCGAGCTTTAAGGAATAAAGGTGAGGTTCTTTTTCTGAACACAGGCGACCTTGAACGACCTTGGCGATAATTTAAATTGGTAACCCGAATAACAGAGAATTAAGCCAATAGGAAAAATGTGACTCGTTTGAATTTAAAAATGCAACTACGAGATATCAAAGAAAGATCATAAATGTACCGTGTACTCGAAATTTACAGAGTTACCTCTGATCAATTTATTTATTCGTACGACCTTGACGCTACTTTAAATGGATGACAATAATAATAGCGAATTGAGCCAATTGTATAGGTGTGGTTAAATTGAATTTAAAAGTATAAACACAGAACGATAATTATAATAATGTGGTATAAGTGTGTCAATTACCTTAAATGTATCCAGCTGCATAGCTGAATAGCATTGTGTTACCACCCATTTGCTGAGAAACCTGGATTTAAAATACCGCCCCTAGACAGAAAGGCTCTTCTACCAAATTCCCATTTGTATTAACGAAGACAGTGGTCGGAATTTATGTAGTTAATCAACATCCAATCGACTGTACTTTTAGCTGATGGTGCGTTTATCACGGCATCACGTGACATGACTGAAAAGTGTAATAACGATCCTACGAAAAAGCAACATCGTTTGGGATTAACCAATCAGATTTGTCGGCTTGTCATGGCAACCGAGTCAAGGACGTTTGGGTGGCCCTGAAATGTCTGTTTCCTTAGATAACATCATAGGAAAACACCCATAAATTCTCCAATCCCTTGTCAACATCACCGTCCGTTATCTCAACCACACAATTGTTTTTAAATACATTCTGGGGCATATGTCTAGATTGTGTATAAATTTTTAACCCTTGGCAGTAGGGGGTGATTGGCTGCTTCCCATTGGCTGGAGAGCCGATCGACCAAGCACGCACGTGCGCATGCACCCACGCACGCACCTCCGTGCACCATCGATCGATACGTCAAGTACGTGCACGCGCGTGCAGGTAAGTGGAAAGTTGCAGTGCAAATCGTCTAGTCTTGCATGAACGGTGGTCCTCCAACCAGGCCTAATCGTGACTTTTGTTGACCAAACTGAGAGGGAACAGCCTCTGCCCAAGTGGATTTTTTTCGCCCCTTTTTTGTGCGCCACGTGTGCCCTCGTATCTTTCGGTAAACATGGCAACTGTTTCAGACATTGACAACCCACTTGTCGACGAGGAAGTGGTGCGACTGCGCGAGAAGACGCTCGAGCGGACTAGTCAGCTGACCGAACTGGAAGACGTCATCTCGGAGGGCACCGACGGCATGATGGAGTCCTTCTACGACGTCGACGAACTCGCCAAATCCAAGGCGTACGACTCCGACGTGAACGCTCAACAGGCCAAACGTAAGTCATGTGTGTGTGATACCAAGGTCACTTTAATGACTTCATCACGTCAGCTGGTCTCAACTGACTTAAGTGGCCTTCTCATGTGTTGTCAAGGCGCCACATTTAATTTAAGCCAACATGACACCCCACAATTGGTGATTTAAAAAAAATCGATCTGCATGCGAAATTGTAGTGTTACGGCCGAAACAGGTGAATTTTAACAACCATGACGTTATCAGCTGACCGTCAGTTTAAGGTTTCCAAATTGGCCCTGCACGACATCAGGCATGAAGATTTCTTTCAGAACGTCAGTTGGAATGTAGACACCTGGAATTCTTGGAAAGGAGGCGCCGTTTCGTGTTCCAGGCCATCGGTTGACATGACAACTTAAATGCAGTTTGACGGGGTGGGTGGGAGTGCTGGCGATGCGCTGACCTGGACGATGCACGTGAGGTGACTTCGGCCTCACCCCGGCCAGTCTGTGGGCTAACGTGTCCCCAAATGACCAAATTTGAAGGCACAAACCTTCGGCCACTTTGAACCATAGAATCTCTCCATAAGCGGGCTTTATGCATAGCCCTGAATGTCACCTTGAAATAACCCAATGGGGTGCTTCGTTTTTATCCACAACGCACTTTAATGCCATTCCACTGACTGCGCGAAATGAAATCCAGCTGATAAATTAAACGCTGCGTCAAAAGCATGCCGCCCGAAGAGAGGCGCATTCCACGATGTGTACTTCGTGGTGCCCAGGAAATGCAGGCGTCAGTTGGCTGCAGGTTCGTTGAGCAGGGTGGACGTGACACAACCAACCAATCGGGTTCCAGTGCCTTTGTCGATGAATCAATTCTACTGTGCAAGGTCTCTTGTCTATTGGTCGGTGTGTGACTGATGCATGTGGGGGGTCAGGCTGACTGCCTCAGGACTTGGTAACAGTTTGACATGAGCACCCCACACCAACTGCTCCACACACACACACACACACACACGAACTCGACAAACTCCAGTCTCTAACAGCATTTGGTGAATGTTGGGACCCTAAATATTGACATAGCGTGGTGTTCAGTGAACTTGACCCACTTCTCGTGTGCGAAAGTTGTGTTTAACTGGTCGTCAGCCGCCTTTGCGCTCGACCTTGAAAATGCGCCTAACTTGACGAGTAAATCCACTGTATCCAGAGATTCATCGACGGAGACTGCAGTCTCCAACAGTTGCACAGATTTTGCGCACTGTATGTCGATTTGTGAACACGGAAATCGCCAGCTTTTCAAAAGTCTTCTTCCGTCATTCTGGCAACCACAATCTCCCTTGTCTTCCAGCTGATTAGAAGATGAGTTCGGTTTTGACCACGGCTGTTCTGGACTCCTTTTCCGCCACAAGGAATCACCTCCATTAAATTGGAAAGGTGGCATTCCACTGGCCCTAACTCTTGTTTCCGCGTTGTTTGAGGCTGCTCTCCACATCCCAACTCGCTGATTTCTCCTCCACTGCTTCTGGCGATTCGATGTCATGTGTCGTCTTGCGTGAAGTGGACTCCTCGTCGATCAATCATCCCGACGTGTCTACCGAACAAAATCGAGCACATCTGTTTTCGGCGTTTGTTGTCCACTGAGATCTAAATCATCACGATTCAGCGAATGCATTGTCACTGAAATTATGTCGCGTTGACAAGAACAGTTCTGTTTTGCGTGGCAAATATCAGCAATCAAATGTTGGCAACATCAGTTGTTATTCCTCGTGTCAGCCACAGTGTTTTTTCGTACCATACCTGATCAGGTCAAATCCAATTTCTATCACTAACGCTCAATTTTCGAGAAAGCAAACCTCACGTGAAGCTTGATTGTCGTGTTTGGGATGTAATTTGTGCCTGAATCTTGGCGAGAAACCCACACTCCTGTTATTTGCGCATTCACAACCTCGTTCTGGCACATCATAATAGTGGATCTTAATGCCAAGCGTTCTATCAGTGATCATCATCATCAATTCCATCCAATCCACTATCTTCGTTCTAGTCAAATTGTATACCAGATTAAGCAACTCGCTAAATTCGAGGCTACTACCATTCTAACTAACTCGGACAAGTTCTTAATTTGGGTTATGCACTTAGATATGTGGAAATGACGTCAATGAAGATGATGAAAACGATAACTATGTAGACACCTGCCTTTTGCGACCGACAATCTCTTTTAAATCAATAAAATCTTCATCGGAGGTGCGTGAAAGTTAACACCAAATGTGAACTTACCCTTGCAGTTCAGACAGACGTTTTGGAAGGTGGATGGCCGGCGCTTCGACACTGGCTCCTTCACCGAAACTGTTGACTGGGGTCACGCGGTAGCACAGAGTGGAACCGGTTGTGGGGTTTTTGTGCACAAACGAGTTTTTCTTGGAGCCAACAAGCGTTTCTATTTCTCGCCACAGCCCATAACCCTCGTGTACCTCGATGCGGTAGGATGTATCACATGGTGTGAAGAAGTGGCCCGGTTCGAGCTGCTTCTCCAGCATCGTCTCGCCTTCTGATTGGCCAGGAGCGCTCCAATCGAGTCGCACCGAAAAATCTCCAGTTACGGTCCCTGATTGGATCGCGTGAGCTCGTAGACCTTCCACCGGGGCAGGAAGTAGCTGACGCCTCGACGGTAACCTAACACGCTTGTAGCAATTAAGCCATCCGTGAACGTTGTCACGCTTCGTCAATGCAAGAAGACGGACCTCCTGTTCGGAGGTTGCATGTAAGGGGAGATCGAGGCAGTAGGAGTTGCCGAGAATCGGTTGGCAACGAGGTCCAACTGATTTCCACCAGCTGTCGGAGTCGGCCGACTGGCGGTCCGTGACGAGAGTCGCTTCCATGCGATATTTTCCGTGTGGACTGGAGTCGTCCGTGAATGCCTCCTCCCATTTAAGGCTAACACCATTCTCAACGTCCACCGACGTGAGCCACAACGGACGCATT
>UXSR01005756.1:7463-32472 GCA_900604375.1 Mesocestoides corti
GGGTGAGAGTCCGCATTCAAGAAAAAACGCATCATGTACGTTGGAGCGGGGAGGGGCGAGGGTTTAAGTAAAGAAGCAGTTTAAAAACCTTTGCACTAGAAGTAGTCTTTGTGAAAGCAGAAAAATGCCCTCGAGTGAAAAAAGACCGCGCAATAGGGAGTTTCGCATTCATCAAATGTTTGTGTGCAGAAACACTAGCAGCAACTTTTTCACCTGTTTCTCTTTAGAAGAGAAGGCAAGAGGATACACACGCATGCGCCGAGTGAACAAGAGAGACAAAGAAAACTAAATGCTCCCAAAAACAAGGAGAACGCATTTGTTCAATCCTTGCGGATGCAGTTATGTGCGAGTGTGTGTGCGCGCGCACAAAAGAACGTTGCAAAAACTGAAGGGGGCCAACGAAGGAGAAAGAAGGGGAGACGGCAGCTCTATTTCCTTCTTTCTCTAAAGTAACGTATCTGTTAAAACTGCATAGCTATCATTAGCCTGTGCGAACATGAATCAAACCATTACTCTAAAATAAAATTCCACCACCGAGTGACGTGTCAACAGTGTTTTAGACCCAACTCTTCAGCACTATATTAAGTATTGAGTGACCAAATTCTTTAATGGAGCCCCTTTTAAACTTCGATTAAATATCCGCGCCTTGTAGGTCGGTGTATGCACTTAGTTTAGCAATAAGGTTGCCCTACCTCAGTGGAAAGTAACATCGGAAATTTTCACTTGTGTGATTGGGGAAACATAAGCTGCTTTAGGCAAATTCCTTCTAATCGGCTATTAGCTGCGCTGTTAGCTGCATCTCCAGGCCTTAAATCAATTATACCTGTTTTAGAACTTATCTTCTAGCCTGATTCGGTTTAACATGCCTCTAAAATCATTGATGTATTTGTTGGTAGCAAATAAAAAACCAAACATTGTTCTACGATTTTGTCACTACGGTAGCATGCAGTTTTAACTTTTCGAGAGAACGATGTTTTCAAATGAGCCTAACTCTATTATTTTGTAAGAGTTTCAGAAACGACAATTATTGAGCAAAACTGATTAATGCCAATAAATTGGTTTAGGTAATCATCTCGTTCAATTTAATCGAGGGAAAATCGCAGCCTCAGATCACCAGCGCCTGGTCGCTTCCTATTTAAAAATAATTATTATTTCTGGATAATACTTTATCAGATTACTAACTTGTGTTTATTTTAAATGTATCACCGTTTAACAATTGATAATGCAACTAGGTATCAGATACTCTCAATCCATAAGTGGAACAAACTCACTCTTGAGTGTGCAGACGTTCAATGATGAAATAATTTTGATAAAGAGAGGTTCATAAGAAAGTCAGCTATCGTAGTTAGAGCTATAAACAAAAAGCATAGAATGCTTAGGCGTGTTGGTACTAAAGAACCCATTGGACAGCCTAGGAAAACACAAGCTGCTGTGAGAAAATCAGAAGCTGTAATAGCAAACTATCAGACATGATTATGTTACCTAGGCGGGAACTAACAACTGGCTTTGAGGCTTCTTGAATTTCTTTACATATAAAAATCTGATGTTAGGCGAAACCGCAATCAAGAACGACCACAAGCCAGGTAAAGTAGAGAAAAACAACGTTGAGTCAGTGCAAGGCTTAGTGATGTGGTTGAGTCACGCATAGAGAAAAATAAGAGCCATCAAGGCGACTCGAGAGGTAAAATTAGTTATAGGCATCTGGAAATTGATTCTATCTAATGTTTTAGAGTACTGCCAAACTTTTACTAATTCAAGCCAATTGTATTTAAACCTGAGTTGGAATGATGTTTCAGTTGTAAAAGAAAGGATTATTTGCTGAGGCCTTTTAAATGTAATCCTTCACCCAGGACCTTTGTCGACACCGCCTGCTTATTACAATATGGTATGTTTATCGGATAATAATTCTAATGGAGAGGCAGTTGTTTGTCCACTTATCGGCCGAGGCCACAAAATATCCTTGGTTTCCTGTCTATTTGGTGAGTGTTATTAATACGTAATAACAGAATATCCATGTGAAAAGTAGCCCGTGGTGCGGCTATACAACCCATAAGGGCCTTACTTGTTGTTCATCATGAAGGCTGCTGAGCCAATGGGTCTTCTGCATATCGGACTTAAAGCATCTGTATTCAACATTCGTTAGGATTGCACATAGGGCTGGAGATTTCTTTTAGACTTGAATAATGAGCTCAAATTGTAGGTTCACATGAGTGACCCCATGGCCACACAAGTGAGGACCCACCTCATCTGATAACTGAACAGGCAGGATAATTAAAAAGCTTGGGTGAGGGGATCTATTGCCGGAGTTAAGCGAAGCTGTCTCCCGTGGCCTCTATAGAAGTACAGTGAGATTAAATGAGGTAACCAACGATAAACCTTATGCGATTACTAGAAGACGAAGAAGCCGGTTTGCGGTGTTTTCAATTTTGTCAGGCGGAGTTTAATACAGACAAGATCCTTCTATCATTTTGCTGAATTTTTAAATTAAAATAATATAAAGAAGACACCTAGCCTTTTTTTCTTTGCAGGCAAGCTATTTGTCAATGTGATTTAGTCCCCAGCATTCGCCAAGGAAATTTCGCATCAGTGCTCGGGGATCTCAAGTTTTAGGTTGACGCCAGACGAGAACGTCAACACGGGAAGCATGATAAGTTGAACGGTGAGAGGGACTCCAAAGACGTTTAGACGCAGTAGGTTAAGCTTGAAACTAACTGTGACACCACCGGGAATTCATAGTGCATCAGCGAAATTTAGACTTTGAAGAAACTGAATGCAGTAATTAATGCTTAGAGCAGGGAGTTGAAGATTTCATTTTGCAGTATCAATCCCTTCTTTGGTGAGAGCATGCGCTCTAGGTATTGAATTCACGCAAACAAGTTCACACATTCAGTAATGAAGGACAACAGTTTAAACGAGGTCAAAATGAGGTGTTAAGAGACAAGTCACAGGTACCGATAATATAAGGACTTTTGGTGTTTATACCCGCCGAGATCAGAATGTCGGCAGTATAAATGGCTAGTCGTGTGCTAAGAATCCGAAACGCTAGTTCATGCACGGAACATTAGATTATTTCACATAAGGCTCTGGAAATCACACTGAGTCCAGACGGCGACTCCTCTAGAAAATCATATATCGATTGTATCAGTTAAAATCAGTTTCGTTTCGTGGTGTGACTTTGTTATGGGATAAGGATCCTTCAGTATCTAATAAGAAACATTGTCGAACCTGTATGACACTAAGGCCTAAATCTGAAAAACATTAGTTTACTTCAAAAGTTCCATCGTGAAAATTCGGCACCGAATCACCCTTAACTACCCGTTAATCAGAACCCAGTCACAGGAAGACATTCTCCTCGCACCATAGTCTCGCAAATCAAATTAATGTCAAAAGCGAGGTGATATGAAACAGTGATTCTAGTCGGGGCTAGCGTGTACGATTTCAAACCATCCACTAACATAGACTTCAATGCAAAAAACGTGTACAGGGCATGAATAACGATCAAACTTTAATGAATGTTGAATCAAGGCTCATGTAACGTTTCAAATCCTAAAAAGCAGGAAGATATTGGGAACCCTATCGAGTTAGAGTGAAAGCTTAGTTGACTAAACTTGGATAGATGTGTTTCATGCAAAAAATTACTTTGAAAGTGTAATAATCCAGTTTCTTTTTAAGGAATAGCATTAGCCAAGCAATCGGCTTGAAGATCCCACAGTGTCATAAAATCACATGGTACTCAACAAATCGTGCAACAATAGCCCAATTTGGGGCCACTTGGTCTTCTATTCACAGGGCAGACGAGAGAAAGACTTGTGGGCCAGACATAAAATTAAATGAAAAGTGTCTTTCTCATGGCTTTTAATTTAGCTACATCTATACCATACAGTATGGCGTCCGTAAGTATCTCTGAAAAAAAAATCAGATGGCTTCGGATTTAAAAAAAAATCAACTGATGTAAAGGCTTGATAAATAACTCATTTTTGAGGGTGGCTTCGTCAAATAATATGCCTATGTAAAATCAACACCTTTTTCCACAGGACTTTACCAAAACAGTTATTTCTACAATTCCAATGCAGTTACAATCCAGTAAAAGCTACAAAGACCTCTCACTGCGGAAGTGGTAAATCTCAATAACAAAATTTATGCCTGAAATAAGTTTAGGACACGTTAAAAAAATACTAATTTTGGTACCCGCTTCAGATTCCTCGACTTTCAAGACTGGAACTGTGAAGCTCAGGAGTCTGAGGTAATTGTTTCTGTTCCACATAACCCATTTTATATCTTGTGTTGCTTGTTATACTACAGAACACTCAAGAACTCAACATATATTCATAGTTACAAAGCCGCAGGGTTAAAATACGTCTGATCTCACCTTTGGATATTCATAAATAGGTTGATTAGCCTTCACTGAATGCCTCTTTTTTCATAATTTCTAAATTTATGGCCATTTAAATTAAAATTTGACACGTATACAACGCTCTTTGCCCTCCTGCGACATTGCCAGCAGAAATCAGTGAGGCCCGGTCCGAAATCTAACGGCTGTTAGAATTTATGGAAAGTACACAAACAACTATCTTTCCTGGTGATACATACTAGCTTAGTTCAAGTTGCTGATCAATTATATTGATCATCTGCAATTTAGCTAACGCATCTTTTTTCATTTTAAGACTATAATTTTAATGAATTCTACTAATTCAATTTCAAGGCAAGCCCGTTACCAAAAGCCAAGTTACGCATGATCTTCCCAAACTAATATACAGCTCAAAGGTTATAGGACAAACTGATAGCATCAAGTCGATTCAAAGTCAGGAACAGAATTTTCGTTATTGCTATTACTATCAATCTCTTTTCTAAAAAAGCCAAAAATTACTGCAGACGTTGGCAAATACGATGCTCTATTAATTTTTTACATCATAAACTTGCAATCTTCTAAAACCATCACAGACGTTGCACTTGATAAAATCCCGAAATTATTCAAGCGCCACCCGAAGTATGATTATTCTGAGAATTTCGCATTTGCAGAAGCGAGGGCTCTAATAAACCCTTCCAGCCATGTAGTTCAACTTGTTTAAGGCAGTGAGCTCAATATTATTGTAAGTTGTTAATTACACTTATCTTGTCCTTTGTGGTCATGTTTACGAAAATGTAGTTGCTAGAACATTTCGATCGGACTAAAAACACCTCTCACCTCGACTTATTGAAACTATTTCGGAAATAGTTGCTATCATCAAATGCACTTTGACCTGTGGTCTGGCGATACCGTGCAAACGCTCCCTGATCAACTGCTTCTCCTTTCATTTGCAATTATTTAAAACTGTACGGACTTATTAGATTTTTCGAGTCTTGGAGATTTTCAAGTGCACAGCTATCATATTTACCATACATGAGTGAAAATTTAACTACGGACTGAATCAGAAACTTTTGCTGATGGGCCCGACTGACAGTTCAATACTTCTGCCTCATTGGGCATCCAGAAGTTATCGTTTCAGGAGTTAAACTTAGAAAACAAGAACAGATTGAGGGTAAACGGTTGTCAAATAATGAAAAGGTATTCTGTGAGGAAAGCAAATTTTAACACGACAATTAGGCGTGTATCTATAAGGTCTCATTAAAAACAGTTTGCCACAAAACCTAGCTTAGCAAAAACAAAGCTACTCAGGACTATGAAGAGTCTCAGTAACTTTCACTACAGGACAGGTTAAATCTTTATCAGAAAGTTAGATTCCAAAAGAATTACTTTTTAATTCCAGACCATCATTAGAGTGTTTAATTGAATCTTTTTACGGAACTCGTATTAGTTACACTGTTATCAGTCGAATTTTTGTTTAGTTAGCTTAACTTGCTTGTGGCCTAAGTAAACCATCCATATTTCGCCTTCTTTATAAATACAAGAAGACAGTCTGCATGAAGCTAAAAAATTTAATTTTAGGAGAACTAGCTTGACCTTTCTCTCAGTTTTGTTAGTGCAAAATGATTAATCACTCTCAACAATTAAGAAGCAATTCAATGTTTTTATTCATTCGACGGTCCACGGAGTGAACCGTGAAGGTGGAACGTGCCTTCTTTTTCTTTCCTCTTTTATGCTAGAACTTCCCTACTTTTTTACAAGTGATATTTGTCGGATTCTGAATGTTTATTTTTGTGTTGGGCATAAGGCGTCTTGGTGGGAAAAGGTCAGACCATCTTTACCTTAGCCAAATGAACCATTAAATTGGGCAATTTAAACTCAAACTTTTCTCTTCCTGAACAGAGAAGACCAAGAATTTTCTTGTTTACTACTACTGGTCATAGAACTGTGTATTTGCACCCATTTCACAAGAATTGACTAACATTGTGCAGCTGCACAGACCGTCCACTTGGTACCACCGTCCTCTAAATTATTCGGGACGGCGTGCACTTTCAAACTATCAAGTTTGAAAGCATGTGCTCATACAGTTTTTAACGACACTCGCAGACTTCCAAGCTACTTTTTATAAGAAATGAGCCAGTGACGCCATCATCGTCTGTCCGTTTAATAGTTAGTCTTCACTAATTGCTAGTCTCTAGGCAAGAATTCCGCTCTTCAAAAACCTTAAAATAATATGAAACACTTTTTACTCCCTTGGATGCCATACTTTGGTTTAACTTTGGTAAAAATTGCTTTAATTTAAGGAATTAGTCATGGCATTTAAGGTATTTTCTCTACGATGACGACGTGCCTCGAGAATGCAGGTGCTCTTGGTTCTATGAACGCTTTTTATATTGATTCAGTGTTAAACGGGTTCACTTGACTTAACAAAGCAGTTCACATTCGGCAACTTGCCATTTCGTACTTTCATATTCATGAACAAATACAACCAAAAATTTATTATAATTGTTAAAAATCACAACTATAAATAGACAGAACGCTAATAATTCACTAATGATGCAAAATGTAATAATCATTTGTTGTGGAGTAAATAGTGCTTTCCTTAAGTGTATAAAAAATTGACCGGGTATTTGTTAGAATGTTTGTGGGGGTGAAAAGTCCTTTTTGAGTAGAGGATATTAAAAAAGAAATGGAGTTGTAAGTTCATGGAAGTGGATTGCTGTCACCTTTAGCGGAACACCAGACAAAGATGACATTTGAAATCAAGACTGTGGCAACGTTGGGGCAATTTTAAATTTTAGGAATAAGTATATCCTTGAAAAACTGCGAGTCTCTTCGAACATCGTTATACACCAGTGATGACTCTAAACACTTTTGTCCCAAAAATCCGGCCGACACTGAAACATAGGCCTTAGTGCAGACGAAAACCATTCAACGTACTGAAGAGTTTACCGCATATCCTTTTTGTCGAATATTTTCAGTCTAATTGCAAAAAGCAATCTTCTCGAATAAAATTTATTAAAGTATGCTGTCAAGACAGTGAGCCTTCAAGAGTTGGTGGTCATCCCACTTCGAGACGGAATTTGCTTTAGTTTGGGTTGATGGATCAAGACTGATTTGGGAGACAACTTTAGCAAGTCTTTGATTAATTCTAGGTTTTAATTTACAGTAACTCGGTATATTCACTTATCATGGAGTTCAGCTCAATCGGAAATTATTCGTGGTTTGTGAAATACTTGACGACAAAAAAATTGTTTTAATAAATTTCAGGTCTTTATTTAATGCGTTTGTAAAAGTGACGAAGTTGAGAATAAAACTAAAAAGCCATTTTGACAAAAAAAGAATTTTAAATGTGTAATGTACTGAACAAATTGTTTATAATTTTAACTGGATACAAAGTTGAATTCTTTCGGAATTGATACCCGTAAAATCAATTACAAGAGTTCCTCATATCAAACTTAAGCCAAGAATAATTCAAGTGAGAACAATACACCAAAGCGGCTTTTAGGAAATACGGCATTTACGTGCCCAGTGACACTACCTACATCTGTGTTACCAATGTGTGCTCCATCAAACTGCGCTCGAGTAGTACGGCTCGGTCAATTGGAACCATCCTTCTGCCATCAAACATGGTCATGGTCTTGTGCGCACCATACTTCTAATCACATAACGATCTCAGCATTGGATCAGATTCAACTGCTATTGACGTGTAGTGAACCGCGTTGATTCGCGTCCATCCACTCTCTTGTCGCACACTGTCCTCCCATACATCCCTGCGCATGCACCTCCCCCCACTACTCATCTCAATCATCTGGCCATTCAGTTATTTGCCCTTTAACTAGTTCACTCAAATGGTTGTGGTCAACAAATGCATTAGTCATGCACGCACACACACACACGACAACCACACAACTAGGTTGAGCCATCCAAGACACGGTTGTGCCTCCGCCACCTCTGGTCTCTTCAGCTCCCCGCATATATCAGTGTCGCGTAGTCGGGACCAACGCAGCGCAGCGCAGCGCAGCGGCCCCCACGTGCTTCAAGACTACACACCAGGGCCTTCATCGCAAGCAGTCGACAGTAATGCGCGCATTGATAAACCGGACCCCTGCGCTCGCTGATCACACCACCTGAATTTTGTGATCACAGAAACAGGACAGCTGATGCATCCGCTTGAGCAGAAACGGACTCGGTTTTTCCACCTGTAGGAAAAGTCAAGTGGATGCTTAATTTGCACTGCCTAAACTAAATGTTGTGCGATGCACCGTGTAAATGCACTAGCTGCCATAGAGCGTTCATCGAGAATCACTTGAGTGCATCAGCGACTGCAGAATGTGTCTGTTGATTTTGAGACAAAACACTTGGCGTTCATCAACCATTGTACCTAATGCACGATCCAAGACACTCTATGGAAGGAAACCAATGGGTCAGATTTTAGGGAAATCAAAATCGATTTCGGGCCTCACGCCACTCATCCACGTCTGCTAATTTCTCTAAATCTCTTTTTTCGTTCTCCGATATCGACTAACAACGCTTTTTTGAAACTGCTTTCCTTTTTGACCAGCGAGAATCCATGCACACAACCACATCTCAATATCAGACCGTGCAAAGCAATGATAGGTACAATATCGCAAATCGGCATCACCTGCCCTCTCCTTCTCCGCATTCATTTCACATCAAGATGGGGAGAAACGGTAAAACACGCCTCGTCCGCTGCTCGTTAAGCCAACCTAGAGAACAAGGGAGAAAATGGAGAGAGCATGCCTGATAGACGAACAGCCTTTTTGTCAACTGCTACCCAGAGACGTTTGAGCAGCCTGCAAAAAATACAGCCTGCACGTTGGTGCAAACATGATTGGCGCTTCTTTTCTGCTTTCACTGCGCCTTGCAAGCAGAGAGCGCGAGAGAGAGAGAGCAGAAGGAGAAAAATGCATACATACGCGCGCGCTGCTGGGTGAGGATGAAAGGCAAAAAGTGCGCGTCTTCGGTGGATTCCCTTGGTTTTTTTGCTCCACACTTTCTCCTCTGCCTTTCTCACACACAAACGAGGATTTGTGTGTCGCGCTCACGTGCCTTTCTCACTACCACTTATTACAACTAGCTGCGTTCATGCAAACTTCGTCCCTGACTCAATACCGACCACCGGTAAAGCCACAGAGACGCGACTTGCCGTGCTAGTAGCTACGATGGAATGTCTACACTGAGCTCGAATACATAACACATGGCATTCACTTTAGGCCGTATTTGTTGTTAAAAAGAGCAACACTAAACCCCAACGATAGGCACTCAAGTGTGTGTTCACACATCAGCACCCTCTACATCAAGTTTTTTTGCTGAGAGGCGTTCCTTCAACGGGATAAATTTACTGCTCCCAATTTGCAGTAATTTGGTAAGGAGTGTGCCAAAAACTCTCGACACCAGGAACCTAAAAGATGACCAGAGCCACAACCCCACCGTTGGGGGTATCTTCACATTATTGGGCTACATCGGATTTCGCCAAATCAGTACCATCTCATGGACGTCTTCAATTGAAGCCATCACATCAGGGTATCGCCACAGTCGCCACCTCCCGGCTCGCGTCTCGTGAGCTCTAACCCACACAAGCTTGCGCCTTGAGAACACGCTAAGTACGTCCAAAACGCCGACATAGCCGTTCCCTCCAACAAAGCTGCTCCACTAATCCAATGTCACCCTCCCACCTATCCACCCACAATGTTAAGTTTGGTATGAATAGAAACCTCCCTGAGAGTTGCTCCAGCAACAACTCGAGCCCAGTCAGCACATCAAGCCTGACGCAGGAGGCTCTGCACACGTGCTACTCGTCATACATAAGCCTAAAAGCCTGACGGCGTGCGACCTATGACCTAGTGGCAATGAAAATGCTTGCGGTTCCAAATCCCAGACACAACTTCTCACAACCGTGATCGATGATTACTTGATATCCATTGAGACCACACAGGTAAGCGGCTTCATGGCGTTGTGATTTCACACTTCCAAATTAACAATTACACTTGAGAAGTGAGCTATTCTAAAATCCTCTGCAGGAATATTGCCTGGCGTCTTGAAACAGGTCGATAAGCCTGATCAGCCAGTACCACGTAGCCTATTTTATAAAATACGCAAGTCGAAATAAACAAATTTGTACATAAAATAGACACCACCACAAAACAAAAAAGGTTACCATAAAGTTAACGCACGCTCACAGGAGTGAGGAAAGGTATGTTCAAGTAGCATTCAGCGACATGACAAGGTGAGGCGCTCTATTGAGCCTTGAATTAGAGTAGGGGAAAAACGAGTTATTCTGCTCATCAATAAAATGAGTATCACAGGACGACATTCCGCGAAGACAGCAGGGTCAGGAGCTTAAAGCAGCATACACAGCCCAAATAACATCTGCAGGGTTACCGGTGGAGCCGTAATCATTGTAATTCAAATCCAGAAGTGTTCTTACGTGTCTCATAGCTGTGCTGTAATCTTGGTTCGAAAGTGTTAAGAACGCATTTTCGAGAACATCGGCTCTATGTGCAACAATAATCAAAGAAAGCGATCGTTTGTCCATATTCGTAATGTCAGCGGACCAATTAGACAAAACAGCATCATTAAGCCGTTGAATAATTAGCTGCTTGGCGGGCGTATTAATAAGAGGATGAGTAGTCATATCAAAAACGATAAAATTTTGCTTCTCCGTTGAACACACACCCTTCTCGACCAAGTTTTTAGCTATTCGCTCTCGTACGTTCCTCATCTGCAGAGTTATTTTAAACGGATTCCAAGTCTCACCTATCAAGTATGAAAATAAACAATAACAAACCGCTAAGATATTCAATCCAGGACTTTACGTCCGCAGGCTTATTTGAACTAATGGTTCGCAGCGCCTCGTCTAAAAGCATATCACCTGTGGGAATATTCTTGACAACCACAACGTTCCTGTTGAGAAGCAGTCGACGAGATGATGGTGGCTCAAGTGTAATACGACCGCGCAAGGCTAACTCAATAAGAAAGCAGCCACGAAGTCCAAAACTGATGTTGTCATTCCAAAAAGACGTATATCCTTCCCGATCTTTAAGACCTAGGAGTAGAATTTCCTCCATAAGGGTAAATCGTGCTTCCTTGGAATCATCATCTTTGTGATTATCATCACTAACGGATGCCTCATAATTAAGATTTGACGATCCAGACTGCCTCGTATTGCGCCGGAACACAACGGTGTCGCCGGTACCTGACATAGGAACCCACAGACTATTCACACGACAATACGCAAATGTAATTGGTTACCCTATTAGCTATTGTGTTTGAAATTTTTTAGTGAAGAAAAGTATTTAGTAGCAGATTGTCCATGCGAAATATTTAATCAAATAGTGAAATATTTCTAATACGTTATTTGATTTACGACATCAAATGGTCGAAAAATACTAAATCTTTTTTAACCTTTGTTAAAACTGCAGTTACTGAGCGGTCATACGCATTGCAGCCATTAGTATATCGGGATATTCTATATTTTGGGTAACTTATTCTTTATAATAGTCAGGACATGTCAAATTTAAACACTAATTAAATGCAATTTCTATTCTTCCGTTTCATCCAAGAGTAGACGAGCGTTGCTTAAAAAATGAGAGTAAGTGGATTATAATTCAATTATAAGATGATTAAAGGTGATATAGATCACGTATTTTAGTCTACCATGTTCTGATACAAAACATTTTTTAACTGAAAATTTACTTGCTTCAAAATCTTGCTGTAAGTCAATGCTTAATCCCTCCAATAAAATTGGATAAAATATAAATACATATTTATGATAATGTGCTGTATATATCCTTTATACAGTTTGAAACGCATAAACTCCAAGTGCCCATGACCTTAGCTCTTAGACAGATATATATTTAAATAGCAACAGATCTGCATCTTTTATTGTCGTGATTATCAATTTTTTTATAATATACCTGAATGTCGTTTTAACCTAAAATCACCTAAGAAGCAAATTGGAATTATTTATTTCATCCTTTTCTGTAAAATGTCACCTAGGTATAATTTATAGTTAAATTCTAAATTATTTAATATGCGAAAATAAAAGAAAGCCATCGAAGGTGACGATAACTCTTCATAAGGTTTCTTAACTCTGGCATGCGTGTTGAATCAATATGCGGATAATAGTGTGTATGCAGTTTAATTTTTTTCCAACAGTCTCAATCAGGCGGGTAAAATTATTAAAGGAGTCGCCATTAAAAGTTGGGAAATGTGTTAAAGTTCGTGGCAATAAATTTGACAAATGTTAATCAACACAATTTATATCAACTGCTTGAAGGCTAAAATGTAATTCCATGAAGAAACCAAATAGTGACTTTATAATTTATTCACGAGAAATAACGCAGTTTTCAGTTAAAATTTATTACTAAAATTGTTATAGGAGTCGATGAAGAACATTATGGTGCATAACAAATACAATATTTCACTATTGTGTTTTATGATAAAAAATTATAATTGCTTCATAATCTGTCATCACAACTTAATGAAAGATTTCAATTATGGACTTGAAATCAAGATTATCCGAAGGTATAATGAGCCTTACAGTTTTAATCTGCAAACTCAGAATGTAGCAAGCGTTTAGCTAAATCTATTTGACACGAAACGGTTATTTCCAAAGATCACTGAAATCAGAATTTGCCACTCGCTTTTTATCAACTGAGCTGGGTGTGATAATTAGTATACTGGTTGCCACTAAGACAGTTAATGAATTTGTTATTGATTAACTAGCTGACAAAACATAAATATAATATTATAAGTAAGCATTTTTTTTTACGAGTTTTTTACATGATCAAGTCTCATGGCAGAAATTTTCGCGGAGCTGTCATATTTTCTGATTGTTTAGTGACAAATAAATGAAGTTACATGCTTTCGTATTTTTAAAAGGCCTTATTATGTTAAATTTTGCATAATTTGTTAAGTTTCAGAAATCATCAGTACGTTGTTTTAACAGCTTGAAAACGATTGAACAAATTTTGAGTTATTTCATTTGCTCGTTTTTTTGAAGTACTTTTTTTGGGAATCAAGTAGTGGGTAAGTGTACATGGTTTTCTGTCTTGATGTCTGGACAATCTCTTAAGTTTTGCTTTGATTCTGGTGCGTTGCTTTCATATTCCTGTTAGTTTAACTGAGAATTCGTAGCTCTGATTGTTTCTTTATTTCTAGACAAAGTTCTAGTTTCCGATGAATGTGCAGCCATTAACAAATTTACTGTAATCAGCTGTCACTGTAATCGTCAAAACTCACCAAGCTAGCTCCGCTTTATTGAAATTGCAATGCAGATTCAACAGAATTGTCGCGTCACTAACATGCCAATTTGTCGTTTACATGTTTTTTTTTAAATTCAGGTTGCTCGTTTTGTATATTAAAGGCATAACCCTATCGCGCAATGCAGGGGGCATCCCGTACTTGCTTTTTGACTGTATTATTGGCCTGCGGTATTCTCGTTATACCATCAACGTGCTTGGATACTGTCAGACGTGAGCGTCTCATTCTCAACAGTCTCAATCCTAGTGTGGTCTGTTTGCCGGAGCCACATTTATTCAAACAGTTTATCTCTCCATTCCTAAACCATGTTCTCAAGATAAACTCAACGTCAGTAAATGCATTTCCTGTCCACGTATTTACAGCTCTCAGCAAAGTTGATCTACTTTCTCGTTCTCCCTGGCTTCATGAATCTCCTTCTCAATCAAGGGTAACGCCAATTTCTTCATCCTTCCAATCACTCGTTCCAAGCTACTTTGTGGTGCGCGAGAACACTCTTCTCGAGTTTTCAGGCGTTAGTGTGTACTGTGTTGGGCTTCTTGCCTCACAGAGTAGGGATCCATTTCTTCTCAACTCTCATCAACATCGTATTGACGTGGCGTTTGAGGAAACCATAAATTGGACCTGTGTTGCCCGTTTGCTACTTGGTCTTATTGTCTTCTTCGTTTCACCAATTCTGTCACGCAGCCTCGTTTTTTATTATACTTCAGGAGTGCTAATGTCAATTATCGGAGGTCTGCTGATAGTATTGTTTATAGGTATTAGAATCCTCCCGAAGAGAATCAGCCTCCTGTTGCAAGGCATGGTATTGGTTAGTGGAGGTGCCTTCAGTCTCCTTGTTTTGTGTTTGA
This sequence comes from Mesocestoides corti, assembly GCA_900604375.1. NCBI lineage: Eukaryota > Metazoa > Platyhelminthes > Cestoda > Cyclophyllidea > Mesocestoididae > Mesocestoides > Mesocestoides corti. The sequence continues at coordinate 21,945 of UXSR01005756.1, forward strand.
GCTACATCCGCTCAGTTTTGTGGGGTTTTGTGACCAACAATGTAGGGCTGGTCATTTGTTACGTTTCGGGCATGGCTCTGCTTTCGGCAAGTCTATTTTATTGGCTTAGCCTGCCAGAGCGACTGATGCAGAACTTTCCGCGGACTCAAACGATGCTTAATGCAGGCATTCGGGCTCTAGGTGTTTTACTGATTGCTTCTGCGCCTCAGGTGCCCTCAGACTTACCGACGGTAACCACAGCCTTTGGAATACTAGCAGATTGGACCAAAACACAGTTTGACTTGGATATCACCTCTTTAATGACAATACTTCCTCTGGTAATGCGCGGGACATTTACTATAGCGGTTCTGTCTTTACTTCGCCTCTTTCCTAACCGTCGAAAGCCAAGTAGACGTGCGAATCTTCGAAGTCGTGGAAGTTACTATCTTCCGCCAGTCCCATGTGCTGCTTCATCCCCGTATAGTTGGGATTATTCCAGACCACATCGGACTTCACCTGGAAGTTGCTTTCGTGGAACCTCATTGACAACAAATTACGGCGGCTATGGCTATTTTGAGGTAAATGAAGATAACCCCTATGCACTCGGCCACACTAATGAGTACTGGGACGGAAGCGGACAAGTGTTCTCACCTGTTTCCATAAGAAGAAAATCTGGCTTGTCGACGCCGATTCAAAACATGAAACTCTCCACGTCTTCAAAGCTTATGCGAAGCAATGCTCGGGACGGCTCCCTCATGGCCCAAGATGACATCCTAACTGATGACGAAGAAGACGATTAATAAGTTACCCAAGATGCTTTTGTTATTTTTTTATTGTGTCTGAACTAATCCCGTTTCTTTGTATCGAAGTTATATCAATAACTAGAGTAAAAGGTAGTCACCGTTATCTCATTAATTAAAACTACTTACATTTACAAAGTAACATACACTTAGCTCTAATCAAGTTGGTTTACTGGCACATCCAAATCTCAGGTGGCTCTGTAAAGAAGATTCTTAAAGTTAAGAAGATAAACTAACTGCGGCCAATTCGATAAGTCCATTCAAGTCACTCTCGTTGCCCGATAGACGCCATTGCCGAGCGTCCAGACTAGTCAAATCTCACTATCTAAAGGTAAAATTGGTTTGCGCTTTGGAGGTAGGGCTCCCGAAATATCCTCTCCTACGTAGTTAGCTATAAAAATTGGCTATCATGTTTCTAGAGACGTATCCAAGATAACTGCACAGGACAGACCGTTTGTGAGGACTTTAGTCAGGTCCTTGCTTACTGGAGGCAGGGGATGCTAATTTGAGTCATGGGTATCTGCTAACATCTTCAAAGAGCGCTCGAATCTGCAATGGTGTTTGATTTGATTTTGGTGAGCTTCAAAATTAGGCTTTCAGCCGACAGCAACAATTGAGGTGTTTCTCAAAGTGTGTAGGTTTTTCATCCCTAATTAATGCAAAATACTTTGGGATATGTCACTAATCAGTTTGCAGTGGATTGTCTTAATTTATGTCTATCGTGTCCTGAGTGATCGAGCGAAATGTAATGTGTCCCCCTTCCCACATCTGCCTAACTAGTATTACGCATATTTCATATCTGCTGCTTGACCTCTACCACTACCAAGCAGTCCTACCCTTTGCGCGTATCTGCGGTTTATAGGCGGTCATCAAGTTTGAGTCGCATCATGTGTTGGTCAGATTTTACTTGAATTTGTTCACCTGACCTCACATGAGTAGTTTTTGCTTTGTTTGACGCTTGTAAACCATCATTTTTTCATCTAACTTAATTCGTATTTCTTTGATTCTGGAGTAAACACACCACTCGTCAATGTCTGATAAAAGTCATTCTCTCACTGTCGCTGCCGTAAGGTGTATTTGTTCTAATTTTTCCTGCACCAGTGCATCCATTAATTTATTCACTAGAACTAGGCGATGGTCTTTTGAGGGCGTGGGGCTCCATTGCTACGATACTTGCATCAGTGGCTCCGTTCAGTCGTCCGAGAAAACCCACCCAAGTTTGAAAGGAAATGCTCACTTTGATACACGACATTAGCTTCACACGTTGCCATTTTTACCCTGCTTGCCCCACCCCTAGGGCTTGGTAGACCTCCTGATCGCCTTTGAAATCAACTGTCTCCAATTTTATATCAAACAAGTATAGCTGTAGTTGGTAGTTATATGCTGGACACTAAACTATGTCCCACATTGAACGATTTTTTACTTAGGACTTTAGGTTAATTCGAATATTAAAAGCACAATCTTAAGAAATCTGATTTAATAAAATACGTGTAGTTCCAGTTGTAATTTTTAACTTATACTATGAGAGACCTGTAACTTAAAAGTTGGGTATTATTAGTGCATTAGCTACATGTAGAAAGTATTTCTGCCTTGCTAGGTGCAATTAAGTGCCTAAAGCACAGTACGTTCATTTTTTTTGGTATTTAATGAAGGTGGAACACAAGTTAGCATTAAGGAGTTATTACAAATAAATGAATTATTTGAAGGAATTCACTGTAGTGGGCACCGAAGTGACTCCAACATTCCAATTCAGAAGGCTAGATGAGCAAGCGATTTTCCCTCATCCGTGGTTACTGCATTCGAGCGCGAAGATAGGTATTAAATGCAAAAAGGAGTGACTGGTCAGTTTGTCAGCAGCAGTTGCAGGTCCCATTAGTTTTACCTTTCGGCCTGTTTTCAAAAAGTTTACTTCCTTAACTCAAGTGTGTCCCCAACATAAATAAGTGACATTATAAGTCAGTTTGGTGTTCTTTTCTAGAAATCTCTTCGTGGAGAAGGGGCTTGTATTACAGGCTGCCTCATGAGTAGTTCGAGGATTAGCACGGGCGATTCCCAAAGCTCTTTAACCCGATAAGCCAGATATTTTGTATAATCTTGGTTTCCGAATTAGAATGAAAGTTCTTTTCAAGATACTAAAATGCGAGACTTTCCGGTTAAGTTAGTGCTACGTTTAGCCACTCTGAGAAAAGAAGGCTTCTATTATGTGGTCTGGTCTTTGGTGAAAAAGTGATGTTCATGAGTGTCGTTAGTGTGGATGCAGCGTAGAAGCTTTCCAATTAACCAACTTTGAGTTCACATGAAAACTGCTTGCTGTTTTGCGTTTGAAATTTTGGAACCCATCTTCACGTACCTAATGCACACATTACTTTTCCACCAAGATTAATGAAGACTCTAAAATGACATTTGTTGTGTCTTTTTAACAGCCATGTATTCCGCACACTTTTTTCACTAGGTCCTCGAGTAAAATTTATTCAGTCTTTATTTCCGCTGCCTTTTCTATTCTGTCTTCATTTTTGCTCCTTATACAACTGTGCCTTTTTTGCTTTCTCCAATATAAATTACATGTTAAGGCTAATATAAAAAACGAATAAGGTTTGTTCTTGTGTGCTTAATTTCATTAACGGCAACTGCATCTGCGAAATGTGTCGCACGTAAGCGAAGCAGCTTTGTCGTACATTTTAAACTGATGTTCAGTGGCCCTTGTAATTTAAATAGTTCAACAAATATTAGGTTTGAGTTTCTTTACTACATCAATGCGATCCGTTTGGAAAGTCAATGAAGCATGGACCGATCATCCAATTAAAAAAGCTTGCAAACTAAGTGGAATGCCGAAAAAACCGTGTGTAGATTTGGCACTATAATGAATTTGATTTTTAACAAAACGTAACAAATCATAAAGGGGAGGTTAAAACCACTTCATTTGAGGTCGGTCTCCACAATCCCATCGGATATGGTTACAAAGTGTCATTCAACAGTGTTAACCTTTTTAAACAGAATACAACCAAAGAATAGTTCATGAATGGTTATCGTTACTTCAGGGTTCAGATGTGGTTTTACCAGGAAAACCACCGGATGGTCCTGGATTAAAAGGTTTCGCTCTTTTACTGGCAGATAAGATGCATCCAAAAAACCTTTAAATGCCCCATTATCTTCCTGATGACAGGATGGGTTGCTTACTATTGTTGATTGCGCATTTTGTGCACCAAACATTTCTAACCTGTCGTTATCAGCGGAAATGTTAATCCACTCTAACCAACGGGACGTTCTGCTTCTGATTATGTCATATTCTTAGGTTAACCATAATCAGTGATGCCATCTTTATCTGCGTTGAATTTGTGCTGTCGTCATCAGCAGTCATGTGTGTTAAGGGAAAAGTTGATGCTCAAGTTTTCCCCCAAATCAGGAAATTGGATTTCACAGGAAAATTTTGACAAAATATAAAATCAGAAATCTTTTTTAGCTTCAGTCTTTAGAATTATGACCAGCTGCATTTATTTTATCCTTATCCCAATGACCAATGTGCGCATTACTCACAAATAGTATTTATTTAAAAATCAGTTATGAGTCTTGTGTGCTATGGTTCGTTCTGTGTCAAACGGACCAATAGCAAGCCTACTTACATAGACTTACGCAATCTTTCACGAGAGTCTTGCCTGGACACAATCGACTATATTTTGCGTAGTCGATTGTATTTCATTGTCTCACATCTCACCTGAATATACTGAAAGCAGCAACTTAGGAGAAATTCAGGGCATTCCATAATAAGTTGACGTATTCACAACTCTTTTAGTTACCTACACTAACCCATAATTTATTATTTGTCACTTTTTGAATCTTTGAAAATGTAGCTACACTGTATGTTATCGTTTTCTAACTCACAATAAAGTCAGTTAATTTCTGACTTTGAATTCATTCGAGAGTGACACTAGTGGCATAGAGGTTTGTTTGAATGCTGACGAACATCTTTAACTCTCCGTTCCGTCCACAGATCGTTTTGTTCACAAATTCTCCATGAGTATTCTCATTCACTCGCCCCCACGACGCTTAAAGCCTACTGGTTAAATAACTGCTGTGCTATTTTTGACCACATTTTTGGAAGTGGGCTGCTTTTGACAATGGACAGTTGGATTCCATTGTAGCTGTACGTGGCCAAAGTGCCTCCATATACTTGGATCCCATTTATATCCTTTTTTATAAAATCTGGGACACTACATCTACATCTTCGTAACTCCCAACAACCTAATAATGGGCTGCGTATTATTGCGTATTTCCCTGATTTTCTTGTCATCCTTTCGACAACTTCAGAATAACAGTCGAATACTTGGTCATTTTCTTAATTTCTATAAGTCGCCATAGCCAGCACTCGTTATCTATTATTCAGCCACTGGAGTTAAGTCAAATAGTGCCTATATAGTATACTGGTTTTTCACTTAAGTCATGAAACTTAATTCCTATTTTTACATAAGCACAAATGCTAAAGCCTTTCAAACGAAAATTGGTTTTCTCAATTTGCAAAGGTCTACGAGAGAATTCTGAAATCATGATGATTCATGGATTGCAAGGGGAAATGAGACAAAAAATTTGGCATCGACCATTGTTTTCTAAATAGATGAATTTAATTGACACACCACGAACATTCTTCTGGCCCAAGTGAATTACATTGATGTTTGCTTGTCTGATTTCAGCTAAGAGTCCCATATACTGACTTAATCGCTGGCTTTAATTTATTGTCCATTATATAAATGCTATCGTTACGTGTAATCCTGCCTGCTCAGCACACAAAAATTGCGGTAAATAAAAAGATGACATTCTTACTATTCCCTCGGACCAAAGTGCAGTTACATGCCTTTACGCATTTAACCGAGTTTTAACCAAATGGATGATTTTACAGGTGGGAATTGGCAGCTTTTCGCAACAACGATTTTCAAATGTTAATGGTTTAAGTGTCCCATTTGAAGAAAGTAATATATATTGATGAGCAGAATCCCAAAACCCTGTTTGTTTACATTGCTTTACACTTTAATCGGGATTTGCGAAAATTCCGTTTAGATAATAAAAGACCTGGGATGATTCTCCCGTCAAAAGGGGGACTTTGGTGGGACTGCAACAGCAAGGATGAAAATGTCTTTCGAGAAAGCCCAGTCCCTGTGTTTTGTTCCTTGCACTGCGATGCGCGTTTCAGTTTTATCTGAGTTAGCTGGGCAAGTACTTTTCTTCATGTAATAAATGGAAAGGAGCCATGCCATTCACAATGGCTAGTTACCATAGGTCAGGTAGTTCAGTGATGACAAGTGGATGAGCTTCCTCTGCCATATTCCACTCATTCACAAGGCGCAGTTCAGTTTTTGAAACGGCTGCCATCTAACCAGATTTCCTAATATCCGCTTCTCAGGGAGAAAAAAATTATTTCATTCAGAGTGGGCAGACTCGTAAAATAAGTAGATTCCTCTTTTCAGTTGGAACTATTATATTACTGTGTCAACAGCCTTAAAAATATTTGGTTTGCAGTTAATTACGTCGTTCCACATAAGCCCAATTGCTGTTACGCAACATTGTGAGCTGTCTGGTCTTTTAACAATGCACCAGATTTTTGCTGCCCAGCTAACATTCAGTGTTAACCCTCCCCAGCTTCATTTTGTCTGATTGGAGCAGAGGTTTTTCAGCTGACCGACGCGCACAACAGCAAAGCGGATGTCGCCGACTTTTTGCCCTTCTTTCGCAGGACCCCGGCTACTCCCCTCTTCTAAATCACATCTCATTCATCATTTTGAAGAGCGGGCGAGTTGGTATTTAGCACGCTGGCCTCTTCACTTTTGGCTTGGCATCAACTTTTTTCTAAACTGGTGAAAATGTTATTGGTCAAGTTGCAGTCGTGCCGCTGTGGCCAGGTTCTTCTTCCCACGCCATATCTAATTGCTTTAACCAGTCCCCACCCTGAAAAATATGACTTTAATATCGACTGAGAATCATTCATGATGTGTTGATCAAGAAAGCAATATTGTTGTTCACATGGAATAAGCATTCATTTAACCACTGTTTCATTGCAATCAAGGTCTGCATAAGGTGAGCAATGCCAGTGGAGTTATTGCTGGTCATTGAGAAGGGCCCAACCAGAAGTCTGGCCTGAAATCAAACGAACGTTTGCTGACCTTGACTATCTGTCTAAATATTTTTAACATTGCTGGGAATCATAGAGCCAGACTCCTCATGCCTCTTGTACCATCCATCGCGGGTGGACATAGACGACGTACAGGCACTGCCGTCGTAATTCTAGCAGGTAGTTAAGTGTCTATAATGTTTGCCTAGAAAAATCTGCCTAAGTTGGCTACCAGTGTAAGGGAAACAATGGTTAATCAATTACAAAAACTGTGAATGTATATGCGTAAAACTTTTGTGTGCTCTGAATTACAATGGTAGGTTTCTAACCCCAGATTATCTTTTAGGGGTGGATGGAACCAAAAAAATCGGAATTTCATTTGCTTAGGTTTCTTCTGTTCCGCGAGGCCACAATGGCCAATTAAACGAGGAATTCATTCCTACGGTTGTGATAAATTAACTCACAACATGAATTAAAACTGCAGCAACTTGGTTAAAAGCTCGATATATCTGTAATGTAGTGCAAATCAGTTCGATGGACCCATAGACGCCGAAAGTCACACCAAACAATAAAGTAAATCGAATAGGCAGATAAACGTTCAGTTAGCGAGCTAGATCAATACATATAGGCTGTGATTTGCGCATGGACAAAATAAAGATACTTGTCGATTTATCATCTATAGTTCTCTCGAAGGCTCTCATCTAATGTATACGCTAGCCCGCTTAACAAGAGCGTCGCGAAAAGAGGCAGCTTGGAATAAAAGAGGAGAGGAGCGCTTTGCTGTCTTTTCCTCGATTAAAGACGGTGCCTGTGGGGAGGTCGCTCTGGATAAAAAAAGTCTCCGTCATTTTTACAGGTGCACGTGTGGTACCATGGTTTACTTTTGCCTCTTGCACACCTGTTATTACGAGCGAGGCGGGTCAAGAAGACGCTTCTTGAAAAGGATAGAAAAGGCAAGGATAAGAAAAAATCTCATGCATACAGCATCTAAAAACCTCGAAACACCAAAAAAGTAGAGTGGTAAAAGTAGGTTGATCTTAAATAAACACCGGAATACACAACATAAGCGCGGACGGGTTGAAAAAGGGCACCTCCGAGCATCTTTGCGTAATGGGAAGGTCGACAAAAAGGTGGTGCAGAAGGGGTCGCCTCTGGAAGGTGTTTTTGTGTGGCAGCTATTTCACCCACGAGGCAGGTAAATGCATGCACGAATTTATACGGCCCAGAAATCACGTTTAAACGCGTACATGAACTTATTAAATGTCCTTGCTCTCAGCACATGCCTATGAGCGTTTGTGGTCCAGCTCTCAAAGTTCGAGAAACCAGCTTTTTTCTTGAAAGGCGACGCTGGATAAATTAAAGGAACTTAACGGAAAACCATTCTGCCTCTTGATATCACATTAAGCATCCGTGTGTCTCATGATTAAGTCCTATTATATTGCAAATAAAATTTTCAAAGTGAAAAAGTAATTTAAACCTTTTCAAAATTGTTTTAGCCTGTGTCAATATCGGAAAATTAATGAAGCAACAGTCTGCATCAGGCACTTGCATGATAAGTTACGACTGCATAACGAAACAACGACAATTTTTGGACAAACCCACCCTCAACTCAGTAAAATTTTCTGAAAAAATTGTTCCAGCTTGAAAAGATTGTGCGAATTACACAAACATTTTCAAGTACCGATTTCAGACAGTTCATGATAAATTATGATAAAAAAGTTTCTCCTTTACAGTCTCGTGGATTTATTGGATTACATAATGTTGATATGGTCAAACAAGCACGAATGGTGTCATTTATATTTTTGGGTTTGTTAGGAAAAACTTATTGATTTGGAAACATCGACTGTGGCGATAGTTTCTGACAAATAGGCATCAACATTATCACTTAGATTCTGGAGCTTTTGTACTTTTAAAACCCAAAGAGAGAGGCCCATTGTTAACCTAACGTGGACTATACTCCATAGGTTTGGGAATATGAACTGGTTCAATTACCACTTAATGATTAGCAGTAGAAGATTTCCATGTACATTTGTTTTTTTGACACACCAAAGAAAAATTAATTTCTAAAATAAGGCAGGACTTCGAAATACCAACAATTAAACCAGGGACTAGTGTAGCAGTACTATAAAATTATTTCTTAAGCTACTTCAGAAGTTTCAAACCAACTACGACTTAACACTTTCGTAAAAATATGCACTTTCGAAAAAAAAAAATAAATTATTAGTTTCTGCAGTGGGCATATGGCATTTTATACGCATGAGGTCGATGCAGCCACACCACTTCACAGTTAATGATACACTTTCAACATTGCTAAAAATGAATGCTGCACTACTTTAAAAACTGGGTCATTTACCACATTTCCTTCATATATTATAATTTACGTTAAATTTCAGATTCGATTATATTAGGAACTTAGGCACAGACGATACCACCATACGTGGATATATTTCAAGCGGAAGATTAAGCCCATAAGTCACAAAGTATGGTAAAAATAAACTCAAAGTTAAAATAGCCACGATGTACTAGAGACCAGGGTGTCCTAATCTTGATCTCAAGTCGAATTTGTCTTCGACGCGACAACCTGTGCATAACTTCAGAGTCGTGAACTGTTGGTGGATCGAAGGCACGGAGTAGTGACCAAGTTGTGTAAGCCATCGAACTTTGATATTCTGGTCGGCAAACAAACAACGTAATCTCGTAATTACCCAGGAAACACTCATGAATACAATATTTATGCCAACAACAACAAAAAGAACAACAGAAACACGAAAATCTCTTGAGTTTTCTCGTGTAGGCACAAGCAGTGGCCGAAGTATGACACTCACCACGACCCGAGGGTAAGTCTGAGGCCTGTGCTAAGTCGACGCATCGAGGGTGAACGAAATTCAATTTTACTTCCTTTCTGAGACGTGTGTGTGATGTGCCAAGAATCGTTGCAGCTCACGTCCACCAACTCCATCGCCGCATATTCAGGCACACCTGTTCGCACACCCTTGTGTGAACACCTATTGTGGCACTCCTACTGTGCGTTGGATCGTCCAAATGCTTGAACATTTGCTGATTCATGAGATTCTGTTGGTCAAGAGCGTCCACTGCTCAGGCACCTCCTGTGCATACTTCGGCTTTTAAGTCTACACGACTTAGCATGTCCCTAAAGGCAAAAAACACACCTGAACCGAGATATTAGGGAATCGGTCGTCTCCTAAGCCTGTGGCCATCTTAACCTCTTCGGACATCTGCGTAGATGAGTGGGCCATCACCACGCAGTGGCCCTGCTGTGGTTTGAGCCCCAGTACAGGGCCCCTGTAGACAAAGTGTTCGAGAGGCTACAAGTCCACTATGCAGTTGTCATGGCGCGCTGCTGAATACACCAAGACATCACGGTGCTTCCTGATTTAAACCAGGCACATGGAATTCCACTATTCGCACAGCCTTTCGGTGCAGACATAAAGCTGACCTGAATTCACGACTAGGGGCAGTGAGAATGCGTGTTTACAAAGAAGGTTTTAGACAGTAGTAGTCACACAAACATAGCTTTCATCAAGGGAACACAACTTAAACGTATGGAGTTCGAAAGTCACTCCCTGTCCATCTGGCCAAGCAATCGCCTTGCCGACGAGGTGAAATTCAAGGAAAACCAAAGCCAAACGTG
>UXSR01005757.1:1148-18081 GCA_900604375.1 Mesocestoides corti
GCGGCCACGCTGACGTGCATTCGATGGGAACGCTGTTATATGTCTGATAGGAGTTTTCTGGTAAATAAGTTTTCCTGGCCTCTTCCACCTTGTCAAACCTCAATTCAGAAGACGCACTGTGAACACCCAAACAAAACAAAGGCACAATTTCTCTCGCTCAGTCATTATGCGAAATTCGAAAGTACAAGTGGGAAATCCTCAAGCACCTGCCCTCTTCCCTGGCCTCGCCCTTTCTTCTGCAAAGCCAATTCGATTGGCAAACACGACATGTTTGAGTGATATCAAAACTGCCTTGCGAATTGAACTGCGAGTAGGCCACTCAGTATCTACAAAATAGTAATTTAAAAAAAGTGTAATACGTGTGGAAAGCAGTTGTGAGTAATGAGGGGACAACACAATGGCATAATGGATGCTTTCTATCATAAAAATGTGCTGCATTCAAGTTTTCTAAATTTGGCACTGCACATTCCAGCAACGCGACACATCGCTCTGTTTACTACAACGGTTGTTTACCGAACCCGCTCGTGGGGGAAAAAATCAAGTTGTCTATTAAAAGTGGTGTTTTACTTTAAGAAGATGGCAAAATAAAGAGAGCTTTAGGCAAGTGGTTGGTGCTTTTGAAACAGCAATTTAATATACACAGATCTAAAACGTGTGTAAAAATAAGAGGCAAAGAGAAATGCTTTTTATGGGTATGGGTATGGACGCATCATTTTTAGCCCTCCCAAATCATGCCTGATGCAATTAACTATTTTGGCACTTTAGTTGCAAACAATCAGCGAATTTAAATTTCTTGAATTTGTAAAATTAACTTTGAAATCTGACTAACCAAGTGATAACAAACACATTTTGGAGGTGGAAGGAAAATGAGACATCAAAAGTATCAAGGGCAGAAAGCCATTCCTGTACTGACGAGCTTCCATTTCAAGCATTACAAACATTCTCAACTTTTTTTTGACTGCAGCTTTGAGTTGCTGACTTAAAATATTACTAACAAACTGGGTGAATAAACTACTTCTAAGTGACCCTCCGGGATTGATTGTGCCACCAACGGTGATTTGGTGAATAATCGGCCACTGTTTACCACCGGCGAGACTGCCATGAGAATGAATGTTGTCAAATTAATTACATTTTGTCATTTAAAACGTGAATTTAGATGCATGTGGAAGGTGTGTTTTGTCAGAACAGAGAAAACTAGCTGTTTTCTGTCCAGTTTATGATCGAACCTTTTTTTGAAAATAAAGCTAAAATTTACGAAGACAATTAGTATTTTGTGTGAAATAATAAAGCGGGAGAATGAAACCTCAAGCATGGACGTAAGAGACCAAGCTGGACTCCATCCCAAGTAATTGTTGTCAAGTGTCTGATGGGAAGATTGCAGTAGGATAATTTTTTGAGCTGCTCCCAAGTAGCCAAACTCGGTAACCAAAACTACCATACTGCTTTCCTGGAACTGACTACTCCTTTTTTTACAAAAAATGAATTTACACTATTGCCACGTGTTGGCAGAGAGTTACTTGAATGGCTGTTGAGCACAATACTGCTTAATAAATGCAACTTTTATCACAGGTTTTGTGCCTAATGTAGTAAAACACTAGGCACGGACATTTTTAATCACCTAATGGCACTAGAGTTAGGCTGAATCCATCTTTGACGCGTACACAGGCAATTAATTCATGGACTCAGTCATTATTTAAAATCTGCAAAGTGATATGGCGCTTCATCTGAATCCCTGTGTTAAAACGGTGTAGCCTTATAAATTGTTAATAGGAAAAAGGCTTTCATCCAACTAGGTTGGTTCAGTCGTTAGTGTTTCTTCATCATCATATTACGAGCGTTTTAGACGAACACCGTCATCGCCAACACCATATTTATCAAGAAGTTGGGAAACCCATGAGGTGTCGACAATTAGCCCAGATGAATCCCACCACAACCACTTGACATCAAAACTTACGCTTGGCTACGTAGGTACTCATTTCAAAACGCGTGATTAAAATAACATGTAAGTCGCCAACCAAAATACTTTTTACGATGAAATCAGAATTTGCCAAATGGTTATTTTAGTCCTTTTTAATTGAAAATGATTTATTATTCTTGAAAGCAACCACCAATGAAACATGCTAGATCAAAATGACAAAGCCGGAACTTTTTTTCAATAAAATACAAAAAAATTCAACAGTGACTGTCTGGACAAGACCTGAACTGTCAAAATAGCAGACGAAAACAGTTTTTGACTTGACTGCACTACGCAAGGCATTTGAAGCCTAATTTGTCTTAGCATAGCGTCTTCACTGTATACCTTTGCTCTTCAAGTTTATAATACGTAGATACCAAAATACTTTATTCTCGTTCATAATTTAGGTTTTTCAATAATTTTGAGGAGTTACAAGTTTAATTGTGATAAAGATAGCTCTTTGATTAAAAAAAGTATTAGAAACACACAAAATTGAAGATTCGCCCTTTCTAGAGAATATTTTAATTTCAAGAATTTGCGTGGGGCTTGGAGTGATTGTATATCAAACAGTTAGCAGATCCTACTCAACTAACACCAGACCACCTCACCCGATGAACGTGGCACCTGTGTCTGTAAATTTAACGTCATTTATCATAACATTTTGTTCATTCTAGTTTTTTTTAAAAAAACGATAGAGCCTACAAGGCAGTCCGACAGCACTTTTATAGATAAACCACAAGCAAAGATTGGAATGCCAGAACACTTGGGGCATTAATCCGAAAAATGAAATGATTTTGTTCCGAAATATATTAGCTTCAAGCATTTAATATTGAAATGTATGATTGTACGTTGATGGCCTGCCCGTTGTAGCAGTAAAACATTTTTCATTTCCTTCATGAGATGTCACAAGTTGCCTACACCCTTCTTGCATTTTTATATTTGCCCAAAAAGAGTCTTATGGACAATCTGTCTGGAAGATATTTTTTGTTAATACAAGCCAATCGGCGTTGGTTGCACGTTAATTTTGCCATTTTCGTCAACACAAACAAACATATTAGTCATGCAGTTCGACCGTTTTCATTGTTCACAACGTAGTAAGCTCGCGAAAGTCATATCCGGCGGGCAAAAACGGAAGCAGCAAATGCCAGTGCTCCAGAATACAGCTTAACTAAGCGAGCAAAGTTGCCTTTCGTGTTTGATGTCTGCGCGACTGGAAGAAAGCAAGCAATACCTGATTTCGGTTTCTCATTTACAGCCCCGCACGCAGACTACCAACTGCATCAAGAACGACCTCTAACAGGAACAATTCGTGACAATGTCATTCAAATAATTCCATTTAAACACAATGTAATATCAAGACAGTCATTTAAGTCTGGTTTACATGCATACTCCGATAATTTTACACTGAACGGACGTGGAAACCAACAGTTCGAAACAGTGGTTGTTTACGTATTAAGAATTGGCAAAAACCTCTACTGGAAGAATGCATAGGTGATTTAATCTGTCCGACGCGTTGATTGTGAAACGCATGTTGATGTTTTAGCATACTCTGACGGACGCAGCCTAGAGAAATCACAATATTTTAAGCACTTACCTTTATGCCAACGACTCCCTTTTAGTTCGTCACCTCACGATTAGAAATCGAAGAAAAAATTTGATCCTTCCACCAACTAAATTTTTGTTTGAAGGAACAAAAATGCAAATGAACTTTTATTTCTTACTTAGTCTTTAATAAGGCAGAAAAGTCTGGGGTTAAAGTGCGCAATTCACTCAGTTAAACCTACTAATTAAGAAAGAAGACAATAAAGCAATGTTGTTTATCTGTGAATGATTCTTCTTTATCTCAAGGCAACCACTGAATACTGTTAAGGTGTAATAACACTAAATAAGAAGTCTTGATGATTGCCAATTTTTTTCATCAAACGTCCACCACATACTTGGAATTCAGCTGGCTCCACACATTGACTGCCTTCACTGGATATTGTTGCACGATAGCAGAGCTGCAACAACTTGTTCAAGGAAGCAGTTGCAGCATCCATCCCACTCTTGCTAGATTTCCCTTGACAAAGAAATCAAGGGATATCCTCAACAACAGCATTGACTCGCTAAGCTGAATTGAATTCTGTCAATTCGAAATGGAGGAAAGTCATTTTGTACAGCAGACCTCAGTTCGCGTTTATGAAGAAACTTGCCTATTAGACCATTTACTGAGCTCTAAATTTCACATCTCCTTCCAATTACTGATTCCCAAGTTTTGTCCAAGGAAGCAGGCCAGAAAATCTGAGGCGATAATTAGATGGGCGAAATCCCTTTGAACACAAAAGCAGGCAACAACATGCGGAATTTTGAAAGGAAATGCGATGTTCAGCCAGCACATCGTTTCACTTCTAAAGGCATGTTTAATGAGACCAGATTGCGTCTTTCACTGCTAAAATTCTAGTGCCAATGTCGACTAATCAAAGCTAAGTTTTAGACACGGCTAATAAAGAGGAATGCGAGTTTGATAAGCAAGTTTTAATTGGTTATTGGTTGCCTAATGAGTTGAGCACATCCCTCAGCACGTCTCCCAGCACTTCAGCGGTGTCTAGGTGATCGAGCCTTGCAAATTTGTTGATTAAAATTATATATTTTTTGATGTATGTTGAAATTTTTACACACATAAAGCGAAAGCACAAAAGGGTCCTCACGATTAGCTATTTCGTGTTTAGGATGAGCATTTCACCTTTGAAATAATGCAATTCGTCTTTGAAACGTTGTAACCATGCCGTTTGGTTTTTTGGCTGTTCAATCCCTTTTTTCTTGACCTTTGTGAAATAAAAACTACCTTTCAAAGTCATGTTGGCTAGTTTTAACAAAACACGTTGCTGTGGACCCCAGCATGTGGTCCTGAACCACGCCGGGACCACGGAATTAACCGTGGCCCGATTACGCTTGCCTGATGCCCGCAATGAAGAAAAAGACCAGAGAGGACTGGACACCATCGTTTACTTCAGAGCTCAATCACGTTGGTGTCGTGGGTGGCGTTTGCTCGTGCATATTTATACTTCAGATGTGTGATTCACACATGAGCTAGCATCGAGACCTAGGTGTGAGGATAATCTAAGATAAATAGTGTGAATGAGGGAGGTGGCTGCGGATCCGCGCGGCTGACGACATGCTGCGAAAAGGGGAACCCAGTGTCGGAGGTGGATCGACCAGATTAAGGGATGTGAATAAACACGATTCACAACAACCTCAGCACTGCATTGTAAAAGATCCAAAAAAGTTAAGTTTGTAGTCGAAATCTTCTTTGTTAATTCTTGCTCTAATCGCAAATAACAAATATCCATGGCAAGAGCAAGCATGGCTCATTTGCGCTTGTAATCGAGAAATTAATCTAATCTTGATAGGTTCGTAAGTTGTTCATCGGAGTTGTAAATTATAAATTACTTCATTATTTAAATGCTCTGATATCTGTGCAAAATACATTTCACCAAGTCATTCTAAAATGCAGAATATGTCTTTTAGTGTCCTATTTACGGTACTGGCTCTAAGGAAAGCGTAGTACTGTAATCATACATAATGTAGACAACGAGCTCACGCCTGAGAGCATATGGCTGCAGTAAAATGGTCACGTTTTCCATCAAAGTTGTACGAACGCCAGAGACAGTGAGGTAAAATAAGGGGAATAACGCACAAGTGAGGTTTTGCCCTCCGTAAGAAGAGAGGGGATTTACTGGTAAAATTTGGAAGTTAAACTAGAGTTGAGAGGAGTTTGATTTCAGTGCACTAAGCTATAGTGCGATCTCGATTAAGTATGCCCACTTAAATTAAAATGGGAAATCGCACTCCTTGTTTAAATATGAAAATTTCGAGTCTCGAAGATTCTGTGCAACAACTGAAAATAACTGGACTGATTATACATGTAAATCCCTTGAATTTTAATGCAACGACGGAGAAAATTAGGCGTTTTTGTACAAGAGAGCATGCTTTAAAGATCTTGCCTTCATTTATCGGCTGAGTGGTATTTTGTAACACAAAAACTCAACTGATAAAGCATTCATATCACACAATATCTGATGTCCATTTTTTTCACACAACAGGAGACCACAAAGAAGTGATTGGCTGATTCCCTCTTTTACGATTATGTCTGTCGCTGCAAGTCAAAAAACACAGGTTGGTGCGGTTGAAGGCGCTTAGGAGCTCAAGGGCTAAGAACCTACGTTCGGAAAACATATGCAACTTTTTTGCAGCCAAAATAAGCAAGACTTTTAGCCGCTTTCTCACTTGGGTGTGCATGTGTGCATGATGGTCTAAGTTGAATAGTATTTCGCTCCATGGAAATGAAAATAATAAGGATTGCATCTAGCATCAAGTAGTGCTCCGACTAAATACTTTTACTATTAAGTGAAGTGAAGACTGAAAAGAATTAGGACGCTTTGTATTCGTTTGCGGAAATGAACTTAAGCAGACCGTCGAATTTCGAGTCATGTAATTGACAAGGTAGCGCTCTAGCTAGAAGCCTTCGTTTGAAATATTTGAAGTGCCTGAAAATGAAGCGTTTGCGCAGACGTTGCATCTTTCCTTCATTACAAAAGATAAGGATGAGATCAGTTTTCTTGAATTATTGAAGGAAAGGGAAGACGAACTAATCTGTCTGTTGGATGCAGAAAATAAGCACACACAGTGGCAGGGTTTGCTAAATTGACCAAATATGCCGAATGGTACCAAACTCAACTAGCCGTTAAATTTATTGCAGCGGCTTTCTTGGAACTGGGGTGATCGTTCTTCTGGACTTCCTACCATGGCACAAAAACTACGCTGGAAATGTTAGTGCAATTTCAAACAAAATCGAGGGATTTCTGCGTCAAATAAAGAGGCAAGCAGATTAAGTGTGTACCTGGTCGCTAACATTTATTTACTGTGGTCAGCCGATTTATCAAAGCGTATTCCTTTCTCCTTAGCAGTCTAAGTGTGACGTTAATCATTTTTTTCCATTGTGCAAACACAAATGAATGGCCGGTTTAAAAATGAATGACGCAAATGTTTAGGACACCATTTGACAGTCTCGTCAAGCATTTGAGCATTTGTGTTGACACAAGGCTTACGGCATTCGTTAAATAATTGTCAGTGTGTGTCTTCAGTGACCAAATGCTCCAACTGTTTTCGCCAAAAATTGTGAAAAGTACCTTGAACGATTACGAATTATATTACACAAATGTACTTTTTGGGGTCAATGAATAAGCACATTGATAGATGACAAGTAGGTACGAAGAAGGTGATTTGTTATTTAGGTTTTAATTACATCATGCACGGATTCTCGGTGAATAAAATGTTTGCTATCTGCTTGACTGATTACAAAAAAGGCCATTAACGTATTCTGCAAGATTGTAAAACGACAACAGCGTTAAAACAACATTAACATGCATCAAAAGCAAACCATAAGGGGTAATTTTCTTTAACTGCACTTCTTTACGCGTCAAATTCGATGTAAGACCATTGCAAATCAAAAAGAATGTGTTTATTGCATGCTTCAAAATAGTCAGCAGTCAAGTGCATTTCGTCCTCATGAATTGATGTCTTTTTAATTGTTCAGATTGTTCCAGGTGTGGCGAAATTGGGAACCCTTGGCAAACGGACTAATTATGCTGCAACACAAATCCCAACATTTGCAGCATGATTTTAGTTTGTGGAAGGAACTCGAGAGACAGAGAGACTGCCATTCTTAGCTCATTCCCTAGACGGAGTTCTGTCGTGTTAAGAGACCGTAAATCGGTGACTGCTCCAAAGACAACCGTATATCACAATTACACCACTACAGTTACAAACGTTGCCAAACATCAATTTCTGCTGCAGTAAACAAACAGACATTACCGATTGAACCAGTCTTAAAAACAAAATAGAAACTGAGGCATCACATTCATTATTCACTTTTAACCATCCTAAGTGGGCTATTTTAAGGAGTAAAACTATTCTTATCCTTCCTTACCACACGACGAAGTGGTGAATTTCCAGCAATCCGAACTATCATGTTGAGCGCATTTAAAAAGACAACTTTGATACAACTCTGTGAACGTTAGTAAATGTAAATGATGTTTTCCAAAACAAACAAGCCAAGCTGCACATTCCGATTCTCCTGTTGGCTTGAATTGCAATCTGACACACTCCTGGGGATAAATGCTCTTAGCTGGTCGAAAACGCTAGGACATAGTTTTAATCAAGCTTTTAAATCATTTTTTGACATATTCACATGTTGCTGACCCAACTGCCCTTCAGAACATATACCGGGTATTTCGTAGGGTGTACGCAGGCTCGCCATTTCCACACAGCCATCCACATGCGGAAATCCACTCTTATTTATATGCTGGCGAAACTCCTACCGAACGAGGTTACTAGGTCAGCACTGGTACCGTGGCGACTTTCCTAATTAAAAAGACGTTAATTTGGGCTTTTTTTGGACCGGAGGTGTACGAGGGCGTGGCTTGTCATGCTTGAAGTTGAGGTGAAGTCATGCTGTGGAAAGTGGTCCTTAAGGCGTCTTACACATGACTGACTCACTGCTTCACACGTGTTAGTGTTAAACACCCCAAACTGACGCGTTCGGGATGGGAGTTAAATTTTATAGAGGATAATGACCGAGGTTGGACTTATGATCCATAACTGCTTCACTCACAAAACATTTTGTTAGAGATTCCTCAGGTAAAGGAACCTTTGTGCCCTCATTCTTCCGAAGTTTAGTATCTGGCAAATACCAATGCCAGTGTTGGGCGCAAAAAAGAATTGCAAGCAAACTAACCTGCAGCTGTAACATACATGAATCCACAAAGCGTGTAGAACTGGACACATTTAAAGACCACGTGAAAACTATAAGAGTGCAAAACATCTTTCGGCAACGCATAACCTCACATTACTCGCCTGCAAAATATTTCCCGGTAAGTTCTTTAGTCAAGAGCATTCAACAGATCGTGAAATATTCCATCCAAACTGTCTGTTCGGCAGTATTTATGAGACGATTCTCTCTCTGCCTGGCTAAACAATGCTGTCAGTCCCCCGAATGCACTTCACTTTTAATTTATGCGTAAAAGTGGTAATGTAGAAAATTTTGCTCAAGCCATTGAGGCGTTTTAGGACCGTCATACTTAGATATGCTTCAGCTCATTGGACACAAATGTTGGAGGCAGGCAAAATGCTATGCTTCTGCAGGAACTCTAGTCTGTGTGTTTAAAAAAAACTTGCATTCTCAGTCTGCGTGGCGTTTGATATGCACGACTGAATGTCGTCATGAGAAGGATGAGTAAATTTCCAGTTAAACAGCGTCCTGAATTTTAACGGAGTTTCATTTTTAGTTTTAAAATTTAATTCTTATGACTGTAGATGTCCACATTTTTTTTTAACAATGATGTGAGAGATTGTAAATTACATTGTAACTGTGTACATCGATAACGCCTGATTTGCAATCACACTCTGCCGATTATGCATTAAGCAAGGCTGCTCATCATCAGATTCTGGCCCATAACGATGAACCGACCAAGTGAACTGAAATGAAGTTTCAGATCAAATTCAGCATTGCAAATTAACTCGCCTCTTCATCGTGAGTCCAGACACTAAGTCTTTAGCCGGCTTTGTGAGTTAGAGCATTAAACACTGTTGTCATAGTAATTAAAGTCACTCGGTTGCTAGCCGACAACAAACAAAACCAAAAATTCACCTTTCTTCATTAATTTTTCTTCTAAAACATGACATGTGCTTTGTCAGGAATCCACCTGGCTTCCTTCTATTAAGAACGCTGATTAGGAATGGAGAGGGGAAGACCAGAGACGCTGAGTCCAGAACGAGCCATAAAATCTGACTCTAGAATTGATCTGATTTTTCCATGGGATTATCGGCCATCAGAAGTTGTCCAGTCTAAACCTTTGAGGACGATCCCCCAGGCTAATAAATTATGGATGTGCGCAGTTTGGCGCTAGCTTCGCTGTCTGCTGAGCATAAAACAGACGAACTATCGATGGAATATTTGCGCTTTGGGTGGACGAAAAGGGAATGTGTTTGCACAAAAACACCTCAGGGATGTTGACGCGTTGACTAAAGAAGTTGGAACTGGCGCAATGCACGCCGATACTGCAGTCTTACAGGAAAAAAAATTGTGCGATGCGTGAACACGAATCATTGTGCAGAAGGACACCTTACCATTAAGATTGCGCAGTGAAGCTCATTGTGGCTTTTTTATACCCTCCATGTTTTCACTCTACCAGGCACGGATAGCAGCTTGAGCGCAAGTGGATGAAAATGAATTCTCTCCCGTTTAGCGTTTCATATATCTCATTCCAACTTCGTAAAAAATGGAAACGTCCACAACGGAGGATAGCAGAAACCGAACTGAATTCTCTTCACCAAGGAGATGAATTAAGCATGACATGGTTAGGGACACGCATGCGGTCCAAAAGTTTTCCAAATAAACAAATATGACTGTGTTTATTAAAAAGTTGATTTCCACCTTACGGCAAAACTAACTTACGGTGGCCAGTTTATAAGTTAACACGTGCACGTTTCACTTAATCCCTTTCAGAGTCAAAAATTTTCAGCAGTACCAAAGGGTAAGTGTGCATCATATTCACAAAAAACTATGAATTTTCGGAAAAATTGTGCAACATGTAATTCGCTTACGTTGACACGCAATAAAAATGACCCGAATTATTCTAGTCAGTGAAAAATAAACTTTATGCATCTGTCGTTTGATGAAATTCAGTGCATTGGAACATGACACCGCTTACTTATGTCTACAAATAAAGGCTATCTATGCAGCACGACTGTTTATACTGTAAAAAAATATGTAAGGAGGAAGCGACAAAAATGTGAATTTGTTTTTGAGCACACTTAACCACGTGAAATGTTTTGTAAATATTCATAAAATTTGATACATTGCACTGCAGAAATTAAAGATGTGACTATTAAGAGTGTCGTAAATCCTGTTTATTCAACCCCCTAATCTGATCGCTCCGCCTCCGACACAGAGATCCCCTTCTTCGCAGCATGGCGCCAGCAGCGCGAATCCTCAACTCCCCCCTCATTTACACGAATATCGATTTTGAATTATCCTCATGCCTAGGTCTCGATGTTAGCGCCTGTATAACTCACACATCTGTAGTATAAATACACTCGCAAACCCCACACACGACACAACGACACCAACGTGGTTGACCTCAGAAGTAAACGACTGTGTCCCGTCCGCTCCGGTCTTTTTCTTCATCGCGGGTATCAGCCAAGCGTAATCGGGCCAGAGTTAATTCCGTGGCCCCGGCGTGGTTCAAGACCACATGCTGGGGCCTACAACAAGAAAAAAAAAGAAAACTAGTCATAATTATGTCAAAACTTGCTTGCTGTGTAGTCACTACACGCTTAAGGTAGGCAGTCCTTAGGTTTATTTTTTAATTAAAACGTCAAACAAACTTGAGGCTTTTTAAGACATGGGCACGAGTACTTGTGTAAAGATTACTTGCAAATTGATCAGTGTGCAGAATTTGCAGAAACGGATTGCCAAAAGGTAGATCGGAATATGCTCAAAAGTGAATGCTAGCTGCCTGAATCAACAAAGTTTCACTGTAGGTGGGGCAAAAAATACTGTTTTGCCACTTCACGACTACCGACGAGGCGAAATACGTCTTTTGATCTGTCTACTCCGTCCTTTGAGTTAGGGGTGCCGTAATGTTTGTCGGTACTTAGTTTACTCGCTAAAAACACACCAAGCATTACAAATTCAGTGTGGGCTGCTACTCAAATTGACTCGCCATTTCTAACTGATAAAATTGCTCAATAGGTTAAAGAATTCCGTTGTGTGAAAGGTCTACCCCACAAGCAAGTAATGCTTTTTTAATGTAGACAAATCTCTTGTTTAAACTGGCGTGGGTTTTGCATATTCATTTTTTGCCAGAAAATTGTCTATTAATTTGCATCAATTTACTAAATCAGGCTATTAAAATATAATTATTAGGCCCTTAAAATTATTGAATATATATACTTTTTTACATTTTACAGGGGATCAACAAAAAATGCCAGGGGCAGTAGATCCAACGTTAATTCCACGTTAGTGTAATGCCTGGACATTGGTACTAAACATGAAATTATCTTGCCTGACGGCAACGTTCAGAAGTTGACAGGTGATTTGATCGGTTTAAGACAAAAGTAAGTCATATTAACCAACAGCTACAAATGGCTTTGATCTTCACAGTAGATGCAGCCATTAATCTTGAGGTGATGTTTGCATTAAAAATCCTCACAATTGCCTGGGGTACGAAACCGCGAATATGATTGCTGTTTTTGTGACAATAAACTTAATGCTAAAGTGACTTTCAGACCAATGTCATTCATTGTTCCTTCATTTCCGTGCTTTTTCAAAAAAATATATTCTCTCTGAATTGGTCCTGCAAAATCATTCAGTTTTCTCCCGTCTCTAACCTTCACCCAATAATCAGCCTGTAATAACTTAAGGCCTCCTGATCTGCTACAGACATAATTAATTCTTTTAAAAATTTTAGACGCACAATACTGCGTTAAGATGCATTAGCAGGTTTTAGCACAATAATTACAGGATATTTGTGGTGTATCACAGTTCTAATGTGAGTCCTTTGAAATACCACACTGATGCCTAAAGGCCGTTTTAATGGAGCATATAATAATGGTACAAATTCTACAACTCACTTTCATAAACCAGCCTAATTAAACCGCCCACTCAACTGGCAGAATTCCTTAGATCTGTACTTTGCCTGGGCATGCCAATTTAGTGGCCAATGCTAAACCCCCGATCTGGAGTCTCGGCTCATGTATCGTCATCGCTATTCGTCGCGTGTTGCTTCAAGACACGCAATTCAATCTTCACAGAATGCAGAGCGTAGCACACCCGCCAGAAACCCACTAAACACACAACTTAACCTTCTTTCCATTCGATTCTGGAATGGGCACACCTCCTGTGACAACACGTCTTCCTGACTTCGATTTATTGCCGTTACTTGCGACACCTCACCTAAGGTGCTAATTCAAGTCAAACGTGGTGGTTTCGTGGTCATTCACGTTATCACTGCTTTGTGTTTCTATCCTCTCCCAGGAATGTCGCAAACTTGGTCGAAAATTCACACCTTGAATGGTATAAATCATGTGGGAAGGAAATATCATTGAGATGCATTTATGATAGCCACGGTGTGCTGTGGGTGCGCAATGCCTTAACGAAGCAGGCAGGCTTTAATTCTTAGAGCATCGAACTGTTACATCCGTCCTCATCAAGCCATCAGAATAACAGCGAAAAATTCTGCCTTGCTTCCTCTTCCAGCCCCTCTGCTTTGTCACCTGGTGTGCATTTTTAAGCCTTATGTTTAGTAATTTTAGATACAAGAGTCTATTCAAAAACCACCCGCTCGATCATAGGGATAAGAATTTCGATCTGGTGGTTAAGCAGTTTCTACTTCACAAACTTAAAATCTCACTATATGCAACCGTTTTTCGGCGATCACCTTAGAGTTAGCAAAAGCAAACATAGGCTGCGACATTTATGCACCTTCAAGTGATAAAACCCATTGCATGTTTAGCAAAAAAATGTGGCAAGAATCACTTGGAAGTCTTTTTTAAAAAAGCTTTTGATTGCAAAGCCTAAGCCATAACACCTTGATTTTCAGGTTCTCCACAAGCTGTCCATTCTGCCTACTGAAATAAAATAAGGCTTTGAAAAACTAGCTACTGCGTTGCAAGTATTCTGCTGTATTTTGAAAACAAATTTATAGCCCTGGGTGATATTGCGTAAGGGCATAATTAGAAGTGGCCGTCAATGGCGCTACGTCAGTGTCCTAAAAATAATCAACTTTTTGGGATTTAATATGGAGCTGGGCTAGACAGTATGGCAGTACCTTGTGCATTTGCCTGGCCATCTAATTTACAAAATTAAAATTAATCTGATTACGAGGCGTCAAAAGCATCATGGGTAAAACAATGCGGGGCCATCTGTTTAATTTATGTTGCATTTTAGAAGCCTCGTCCTGACAAAATGCAGTTTATCGGTTAATTGTCAAATGTCTGTCATAAATGGGCCAACGGCTGTGCATTTTGCATTCGTCTCTTGCCCTGAAATTATACGTCAATGGATCTCAGACAGCCTAAATGAGTAGTGTGGGCTACAGTATATCACAAAACACAGCAATTACTCTTGATTGATTGGCTGTATCGATTTAGTTTTGGAAAACAGTGTGAACTGTTAATTGGTTCATTAAAGGATAGGTATATTTAATAAAAACGCTAACCATTACAATGTATTGTATTCGTTAATTCGAGATTCTGTCTGACGGTTATGGTTAAAAATTGGTTTTTGAGGATGCATACGTAAAACGACTCCACCTATACACCTATTTTCAGTGAATCCAGGTTTACACTTAATAAATTATCACAGCCTATGATAATGGGAACCAGACGGTGGGGGCTATCCTGACTCATGCAAGGATCATTACAGCTGAGTTGGATGGCAGTTCACGGAAAAAATTTAGAAATGCAAGTTGCTTGAG
The DNA here is from genome assembly GCA_900604375.1 of Mesocestoides corti. Taxonomy (NCBI): domain Eukaryota; kingdom Metazoa; phylum Platyhelminthes; class Cestoda; order Cyclophyllidea; family Mesocestoididae; genus Mesocestoides; species Mesocestoides corti. The sequence continues at coordinate 15,621 of UXSR01005757.1, forward strand.
TGCTAGAGGATATACAAATTACTAATCTATGCAAACTTTTTTTTCGAAAAAGTTAAAGTTATTTCCCCTCTTGCTGTTGGGTTTCTTAGCGTTCGTCTTAATTTTGCATCATTTATAGCAGAAATATCAGGTTGCTTTTGCCCATCTTGGCATTCTAATTTTCAGTTCAATGTTGGCGGAGATTCTTCATAACAATCTGATTGCGTGACTCAAATTCATTTTTTACCCCTGTTTGCAAATACATGCATAAACTAACCACATGATGTCACTGGCCCAAGTCACTTATGTTAGTGGAGCATTAAAAAAGCTAGATTTTACTGGTTTCGGCTTCCATCTCCTACGAGAACTTGGGAAGGCGCGCATGCGTTAGTCAAGGTTATTTACACCTAGTTCTCTGATCTTTTTTAAGCATAACACTGGACGTCGCAGGTACAATGGAAGTACACTGACTTGATGGGGTCAGAAATTTTCTGGTGAGTTGCACTTTTGCCTTATCAGGAAGCCAAGGTAAACGTCGAGGAATTAAAGTCTCTAGAAATACAAAGAATGCTAAAAATGACCAGAGTTTGCTTAGGCTATCTGCACATTTAACTTACTACTGTGGACCAGAATGGTAGCTAAACACAAAAGGAACTATTTTGAGAGCTTTCACAAAAACGCGCTAGTCAGTTTCAGACACAACAATTCTGGTACAAACCACTTGTGCGAAAATACGTGATAACTAAACAAAGTTGCCACACATCAAGGACCGCTATTTTTAAGCTTAACCTTTCAAGTAATCCGAAGGCAAAAAGACAGCCCTACAAATAGTCAATTTACTTTCACACGTAAAACGTTCATCTTGTTATTAGGCGTTGCCTGTATTTTAAGAAAAGTGTAAAAGATGCATTTTAATTACCATCAGTGTGGTCTTCAGAAAAGCCCACTCGCAGATGAGTGCATAAAAAATCACAGTTTTTTTTCACTCGCTAGACAAAAGTGTCCGAATAATTCGAGTCGACAACGAAATTAAATTCGCCGCTCTAAACCAATTTCCTCCAGCACTTAACTGAAGCTGATTTTAATTGGCTGCCTTTGCGCTCAGCCAATCAGAGGCCCGACTTGCGGTTACGCCAAAATAATCAAAACTTTTGAGACCGAGGTCAATTTGAGTAGCACGTCGTCGGTCATCATTCTAATATCTACATTTGGGATTTCACTCAGCCATAATACAGACACGTACACGAAGACGCAGGCCGTAGGCATCCTGTTGTTGATTGGTCTGAAAAAATGACGTCAACCACTTCTAACGTGCTGGTACCAGCGCCAAACCTCGGCACAGTCGAGCCACCATTGGCCATCATCTACAATCTCCGTTCGGGCAACATCAACGTCAACCCCCTTCCGGAGAACACCGCTCTGACACCCCAGGATCTTTCGGAGTATCGACTAACCGTTCCAGTGACCACGGTGCACCGAAAGTCGCTAACAACGCCAGAAGACGACATGTGGAGAGTTATGTCTGCAAAAAACGCCCACAACCACAAGGGTGAGGGCGACGTGGGAAGCGCAAGTGGTGGTCAGACAGTTAATTTTCGCAGACAAGGCTTTGGAACAGAGGCCTGGAGAATACAAAATCCTACACACATCGAGGAACTGATGGAGATGGAGAAGAAATTAGAGAACGAAGCGGCCTGTTTGCCCTCACCCAGGGCTCGCTACTCCCCTCCAAGGATCGTTAAGCCCAAGAAAAGTGTGCAAAGTGCTAAGAAGAAGGCGTTTGCTCCGAAAGCCTTTACCCTTGGAGGTAGAAGAATCGAACCAGTGCATTCAGATGAAGAGTGGTTTTTGGAAAGACTTCTAAGGATTTTTGCTCTTATTGCCTTCGTCTTGACCCTGCCTTTCTCTCTCCTCTTTTGCTTTAAGGTAATTTCTCTGCCTATGTTATTTTAACCCTCATTCCTAACTGACTCCGAATTTATGTGTTGCATGCAGCGTTCTACCATAATTATCTGCAACACGTGATTTCGTCTGAAACGTCGTAAAATTAATTTCAGTCATTGGCATGGAATCCTTTTTTAAACTCACATGAAATACAAGTCGTAAAGTTCCTATATCGCAGTATAAAAACCAATTGTTATCCTGTCATTAACAACGAGGTACCAAGATAAAATTATGCTCTAAATATAACAGCAAATAGACAAAGCCCTGTTATTGAGGGGTGGTCGAGTTACACATTTGGGCCCCACAAGCCAATGACAATATATGTTTCCTATTTAAGCAATCAATTCACTCGCCAATTTGTGTTAAAACCAGGTAAAATGCCAAACATACTTTTCTAGAACCGTCTAATGGTAACGGGCTCTGTTCAAGGTCGCTTTTTATTGTAGCTAATTAAGTAGTGATTGTAGCCGCATGAATGTACACTCGTCTGACTAAAAACCAGTGCAAAGTACTTTCAAAGCCTGGAAATTCGTACCTC